>JAMWET010003127.1:75000-95000 GCA_024036415.1 Prochilodus magdalenae
ACTGACTGAGAACACCTGATCGTCCACCTACTGACCGAGAACACCCGATCATCTACCTACTGACCGAGAACACCCGATCATCCACCTACTGACTGAGAACACCCGATCATCCACCTACTGACTGAGAACACCCGATCATCCGCCTACTGACTGAGAACACCTGATCGTCCACCTACTGACCGAGAACACCCGATCATCTACCTACTGACCGAGAACACCTGATCATCCACCTACTGACTGAGAACACCCGATCATCCGCCTACTGACTGAGAACACCCGATCATTCACCTACTGACCGAGAACACCCGATCATCCACCTACTGACCGAGAACACCCGATCGTCTACCTACTGACCGAGAACACCTGATCGTCCACCTACTGACCGAGAACACCTGATCATCCACCTACTGACCGAGAACACCTGATCATCCACCTACTGACCGAGAACACCTGATCGTCCACCTACTGACGGAGAACACCCGATCGTCCACCTACTGACCGAGAACACCCGATCATCATCCACCTACTGACTGAGAACACCTGATCATCATCCACCTACTGACTGAGAACACCTGATCATCCATCTACTGACTATAAACACCTGATCATCCACCTACTGACTGAGAACACCTGATCATCCACCTACTGACTGAGAACACCTGATCGTCCGCCTACTGACCGAGAACACCTGATCATCCACCTACTGACTGAGAACACCTTATCGTCCACCTACTGACTATAAACACCTGATCATCCACCTACTGACTGAGAACACCCGATCATTCACCTACTGACTGAGAACACCCGATCGTCCACCTACTGACTGAGAACACCCGATCGTCCACCTACTGACCGAGAACACCGGATCATCATCCACCTACTGACTGAGAACACCCAATCATCCATCTACTGACCGAGAACACCTGATCATCCACCTACTGACCGAGAACACCTGATCATCCACCTACTGACCGAGAACACCTGATCATCATCCACCTACTGACTGAGAACACCCAATCATCCATCTACTGACCGAGAACACCTGATCATCCATCTACTGACTGAGAACACCTGATCGTCCGCCTACTGACCGAGAACACCTGATCATCCACCTACTGACCGAGAACACCTGATCGTCCGCCTACTGACCGAGAACACCTGATCATCCACCTACTGACCGAGAACACCTGATCATCCACCTACTGACCGAGAACACCTGATCATCCACCTACTGACGGAGAACACCTGATCATCCACCTACTGACTGAGAACACCTGATCATCCACCTACTGACTGAGAACACCTGATCGTCCACCTACTGACTGACTGAGAACACCTGATCATCCACCTACTGACTGACTGAGAAGACCTGATCGTCCACCTACTAACCGAGAACACCTGATCATCCACCTACTGACCGAGAACACCCGATCATCCACCTACTGACCGAGAACACCTGATCATCCACCTACTGACTGAGAACACCCGATCATCCACCTACTGACTGAGAACACCTGATCATCCACCTACTGACCGAGAACACCTGATCATCCACCTACTGACTGAGAACACCTGATCATCCACCTACTGACTGAGAACACCTGATCATCCACCTACTGACCGAGAACACCTGATCATCCACCTACTGACTGAGAACACCTGATCATCCACCTACTGACTGAGAACACCTGATCATCCACCTACTGACTGAGAACACCTGATCATCCACCTACTGACCGAGAACTCCTGATCATCCACCTACTGACCGAGAACACCTGATCATCCACCTACTGACTGAGAACACCTGATCGTCCACCTACTGACTGAGAACTCCTGATCATCCACCTACTGACGGAGAACACCTGAACACCGTACCTTAATTCCACCTTCAGACTGTCTGCTAATCCTCTTTACCTGCTTTTGGGACTTTTGGGTAATGCCAAAGGGGTCCGAAACTTTCCGGCAGCACCGCAGGACTCTCAGCGAGGTTCATGTGCGGGGAAGTGTGATTATGTAAGTGACTGTCTCCAGGACCCGGAGTGCCAGTGCGGCGAATGACGGGTCGCCCTGTAATAAAAGAGAAACTGAAGATCTAAAAAGGCTGGAATTCAATTTCAGCTTCCGAAGCTGATACAGTAATGAAGGCCGTCCCTGCCCCGAAAGCTTCTGTCTCTATAAAGTCATCATCTCAGATAACGGGGGAGGTGCTCTCTGTCCTCGCGTAGGCGATGGGTTTTCATTTAGAAGTCTCTCTGAAGACCCGAGACCTTTTCTTGCTGTTATTCTCTGCTTTCTTTTCCTCCTTCCCGCCGCAGGTGAACTCATCAATTCTGCAGCTATTATGTCTGGCGTAGTCTGGGAGCTGGAGCGAGAGGGGGCTGGTGGAGAGCGGTAGACAGGGACCGAGCGTTTACAGTGAGCAAATACGGCGATCGCCTGCGGAGTCTGAGCGCTAGCATGCGCTTTATCGGTTGTGCCTGAGCGGGCGGCTTGGCTTTTGTGCTAAGACAATCACTTACTGTCTGAACTGCACCCAAACACATTGCTCTGCTGTGACATCCTGAACTCCTTACAGCGGCAAAGGCTGCGGCTGTACGGCCGCCTAATGCTTCCTTTTGGCCTGGTGAACGGCCCGGCCTCTTTATGCCTCCCGCCGATAACTCGGGCCGGCTGCACGCTAAATTACATCGCCTCCAATTTACGGATGCACAGCACTTTCCTTCCCACTCCCCGGAGATAGCACACCTACCTTAAAGCAGCCGGATTTTGTTTTTTCCCCCTCATAGCCGAGAGCGCCAGGCACGTTCAGTGGAAATGCCATCCCCTGTCACTGAAAGGGAAGTTTGTTCACGGCGGAGGAGCCGCGACTCAAAGGTTTATCAACCCGAGAATCTTCTGAACCAACTCAAACTTTGGGCTTCTGCAAACTCACGGCTAGCATGGCGATGCTAATGTTCTCGACTCGCCCAGAAATGGAATGTTAATGCTGAACCTGGAATGACGAATTTTGTCTTTTTGAAATGACCATCAAGTTCAAGATGATAGAACCTGCGTTGGGGATTTTTGGGGGAATTTATTTTTTGGAATTTCACAGTCATGACACCTTTTTTTATTGGGTTACCGGGGTGCGCTGCATCGGGAGGGCAAGGGCACCTCCTGATAAAAAGTCTCGAGTTAAAGTAAGAACTGTATATAAGAAAATTTATGGTAATTTGAGCCAGAATAGTTTTTACGAACCAAATTAGTTCAAAAATTTAAATAATAATGTTTAAAATAAGGTCACAATTTAAGTGTTCAGAGTTTCAGAGCTATTTCCAATTATGTTCGGATCAGTTTTGTTCGGCATTGAGGCATTAATACACTCAAATTATAATTAAATTATATTTAAACAATGTTACATTGTTTTATAGTACTTATAATAAAATGCTAATGTAACTACATGAACACATTAGCTTTAGTTTGTGGGCAGGGCCTCGTTTTAGCCACACCCCTGCATTTTAGAGCAGGTAGTGAGACTACGTCCCTATCAGTGTCAGCCGAACCGCAGAACTCCACAACTATGGCATTTAGCCCACCTAGCAGTTAGCGAGCTAGCATTGGCATTATTATTCAGTACCCGCTTTTACAGTCACCCGACTCGCCGCGTTTCACGTATTCTCTCTTTTGTGTTTATTTACAGTCTAAGATGTTGTACTACGTCGCTGGAATGCTGGTGGTGCTCCATTCAGGATTGGTGTTGCAGTGCGAAACCCCGCCCCTTCAGAGGTACAGTTAGGTAAAGCCAGTCCCACTGTTGTGGAAGTGTGAAGTTTCAGAGTGCAATGCAAAACTGCTTATTGCAGCAAAATACTTTGAAATGATTGTAAAAAAAAAAGGCACTGATGATACAAACAAACAAACAAACAATACAATTCAAAACAAACAATAAAAACAAACAAACAATACAATTCCAAACAAACAAATAAACAATACAAACAAATCAATAAATAACTAAACAAATAATCTACAAAATAGTCCATCGTGACTGTTGATTAGCCATTTCCCAATTCGCCAAAGACACACTTAGTGCCCAGGTAAACAGATATGTACATCCTAAATCTGGTGACGTTCCAGAGGCGGGGCTAAAGCCTATACCCTTATATGGAAGGCTTTAGGATCGTAAACAAACCAGGTCAATAAAAAAATCAAGGTCAGTTTGGATTTCAGGTTACACGTATTACCAGATACTACCGACGTGGGAGGAAGGTGAGGGTGCGGCTGGTGGGGACTCACATGTGGGAGAGGTTGCTGAGGGAGCGGAACATTCGGATGCTGATGTTGGGAATCTCCACCTCCTCCATGCTCCTGCAGGACAACAGCATATCATCAGCTTACAGAGAAGGTTAAAGTTAAAGGAGAGGTTTGCTGAATTATAGCCCACCATGGTAGGGGCTTTTAAGAGTGGGCTTAGAATTAAGAGTAGACATAGAATTAAGAGAGGACTTAGAATTAAGAGTGGACTTAAGAATTAAGAGTGGACTTAGAATTAAGAGTGGACTTAGAATTAAGAGTGGACTTAGAATTAAGAGTAGACATAGAATTAAGAGAGGGAGCTTAGAATTTAAGAGTGGGCAAAATTAAAGAATTAAGAGTGGACTTAGAATTAAGAGAGGACTTAGAATTAAGACAGGACTTAGAATTAAGAGTGAACTTAGAATTAAGACAGGACTTAGAATTAAGAGTGAACTTATGAATAAAGAGTGGACTTAGAATAAAGAGTGGACTTAGAATAAAGAGTGGACTTAGAATTAAGACAGGACTTAGAATTAAGAGTGAATTTAGAATTAAGACAGGACTTAGAATTAAGAGTGAACTTAGAATTAAGAGTGAACTTAGAATTAAGACAGGACTTAGAATTAAGAGAGGATTTAGAATTAAGAGAGGACTTAGAATTAAGAGTGAACTTAGAATTAAGAGTGGACTTAGAATTAGGAGTGGACTTAAGAATTAAGAGTGGACTTAAGAATAAAGAGTGGACTTAGAATAAAGAGTGGACTTAGAATAAAGAGTGGACTTAGAATTAAGACAGGACTTAGAATTAAGAGTGAACTTAGAATTAAGACAGGACTTAGAATTAAGAGTGAACTTAGAATTAAGAGTGAACTTAGAATTAAGAGAGGACTTAGAATTAAGAGAGGACTTAGAATTAAGAGAGGACGTAGAATTAAGAGAGGACTTAGAATTAAGAGTGGACTTAGAATTAAGACAGGACTTAGAATTAAGAGTGGACTTAGAATTAAGACAGGACTTAGAATTAAGAGTGAACTTAGAATTAAGACAGGACTTAGAATTAAGAGAGGATTTAGAATCAAGAGAGGACATAGAATTAAGAGTGGACTTAGAATAAAGAGTGGGCTTAGAATTAAGAGAGGACTTAGAATTAAGAGAGGACTTAGTAAAACTATAATCTATATAAACCTGAGAAATTTGGGGGATTTTAGGAATTTGGGGGATTTTAGGAATTTGGGGGATTTTAGGAATTTCAGCCCTCTCCTGAAACTCTGGCCTGAAGTTAACGTAGCTAGGCTTTAACAGCATCTTCAGTGATGACACGATTTCTCTCTATGGTTTTTAATATACGGTTTAAATTCCCGTCCAATGAAAAGCATGCATCTCAAGTTTTTGGCGATTTTGACTTTTCTGCATCGTTCAAACACATGAAGCTGCTGGTCACACGATGCGGGAATTTCATGATGAAGGGCCTGACGAGAAATGTCCAATAAACTGCTGGGGAAAAAGTCTGGTTCCATTAGACGTTCCATTACAAATCAAAAGCAGGTTTTTGGCCTCTCCTTGTAAAGCTTGCGCTCTTTGGAGACCCCAGTTTTCCTTTCGGGCTGTGACGATCTAATAAAATTTATTTTAACCTGTGTCAAAAAGTAAAAGCCACACAGTCCAACTGTTACTTCACGCCCTGAGGGGGAATTGTGTTTTGGATTCCTGGAACAGTTTCAGGCGCTCTGTCATATGTGTGCGACGATAGAGCAATAAATCAGGAAGTTACTATCCGGTTGGCTAGCGGGCCTTCAGACCGAATTAGGATGCTAGAAAATTTACTTTAGCCATCCAATTAGCGTTAATTCTTCTCCTCAGGTTACAGTCAGGAAGTGATAACTCCATTTGACGTTTATGAATCATGCTTTGCAGTTTCAGGTAAAAGTCGTAAACGGCATAACATTTGCAATAAAGGTGGATCCTTAAACATGACGGAAACTGTTTTCTAAAGGGTCATCCAAAAAAATCCCTCAAACACCAAACGGCAGGTGTTTGGCGCTGACCGGCACTCTTCAAGTCCAGACAGTCCAGACAAGTACCAGACAACACATGGCTTCAGCCTCAAACATCAACAGAACAGCCGCACCCAGATAGGAGGCAACCCACACTGACCCCGAAACTTTGGTAGGTAGGTTTTTGGACATGCGTGAGACATGCCAAGGATTCAAGCTCAACACTCAGCTGCACAATCTGTGAAGTAGATGAGTGCTTATCTTATACGACCTATAGAAGGGCGTCCTGTTGGGCGTGCCTGTTGTGTTGGTGCCTAAGGGAAAGAATAGTTCAAGTGGTCACCCCACCATCGCCGAGGGCTCGCGAACATCGCGGATGGTGCTTATCGACGATTGTTGTTTTCCATACCGGTTCGGAGGAGGAGAGGCGCACACCAGCGACGTGGAAAGTTTCGAGAAAAGAAACTGACGGATTGTATCGTATTGGGCCCACGCCATACTGAGAGAAGTTATGTATGGGTGAGCTCAATAAATACTGATAATATAACGTATAACAATTTATCACCAAGTTATGATCCTGGTCACCTTTACCCTCCTACACAAACACACATGCCACGCCCACACCTACCCCTTCTGGGAGATGCCAGAGTGTTCTGAACAAGACGGGACCCTGAAAGGGACATGGTGGGTTGACGTATTGGTCTACAGTGAGAGGGAAGCGGTTGGTTCGCGTTGAGCCTACGGCAGGAGGTTTAATATGTCGTATATTACAGTCAGGAGTTCCTCAATTCACAGGCTGAAACTGTCAGCGGCGATAACAATCGACCAGTCCGTCTTTAAAGAGAACGAAAAACAACCAAGGGAGGGAACGTCAATCACATCGACTGCAGGTTGACAAAAACTGTCGAACTGGTGGTCCTTGGACGATGTGTCATGGGGTTGTGGAAGATGTTCCTGGATAAACAACAAATAAGACTAGAATATATAAAGACAATGCTCGTCGATACAGCGCCAGGGTCTAAGGCCAGTGATTCATAACACCTGCCACAAAAACCTCGAGCGCCTTCCAGAGCCGATCAATGCCCAGAGTTCAAGGCCGAGACGGTTAAATCGTATAGAGGAGTCAGGATGGGCTTAAATCCTGAAGTCGAGGCTGAAAGACACAGAGGCTTCTAACCGGCCCTGCAAAAATACGTGATGAGTTCTTTCAGGCTCTCATCCAGCCTCTAACAACATAACTAAATGTACTATAAATATTATAATGGATTATAATCCTCCAAGATATCACAGTCAGAATGTAATACACTACTAGCTGCAGTTAACTGGATTATAATCCCTCCACAGTATTACCGTCAGACTGTAAACGCTACACACGCTGCCAGATTCATTACTGGATTAGAAATCCCTCCACAGTTATACCGGCGGACTGTAAACACCACACATGGCTGCAGAATTCATACTGGATTATAGATCCCTCCACAGGGTTATTACCGTCAGACTGTACACACTACACACGCTGCAGATTCATTACTGGATTACTTACTCAATCCCTCCACAGTTTATTACTGTCAGACTGTAAACAACTCACACACTGCAGATTTCATTACTGGATTATAATCCCTCAACAGTATTACCGTCAGACCTGTAAACACTACCACACGCTGCAGATTCATACCGGATTTTATAATCACCTCCACACGGTTTATTACCGTCAGACTGTAAACACTACACACGCTCTGCAGATTAATCATACCGGAATTATCAATCCACTCCACAGTTATTAACCGTCAGACTGTAAACACTACACACGCTGCAGATTCATACCGGATTATAATCACCTCCACAGTTATTACCGTCAGACCGTAAACACTACACACGGCTTGCAGATTCATTTTACTGGATTATAATCCCTCCACAGTTATTACCGTCAGACTGTGTAAACACTACACACGCTGCAGATTCATACTGGATTATAATCCTCTCCACAGTTATTTACCGTTCAGACTGTAAACACTACACACGCTGCAGATTCATACCGGGATTATAATCCCTCCACAGTTATTACCGTCAGGACTGTAAACACTACACACGCTGCAGATTCATACTGGATTATAATCCCTCCACAGTTATTACCGTCAGACTGTAAACACTAACACACGCTGCAGATTCATACTGGATTATAATCCCTCCACAGTTATTACCGTTCAGACTGTAAACACTACACACGCTGCAGATTCATACTGGATTATAATCCCTCCACAGTTATTACCGTCAGACCGTAAACACTACACACACTGCTGCAGATTCATACTGGATATAATCCCTCCACAGTTATTACCGTCAGACTGTAAAACACTACACACGCTGCAGATTCATGACCTGGATTATAATCACTCACTACACAGTATTACCGTCAGACCTGTAAACACTACACCCACGCTGCAGATTCATACTTGGATTATAATCCCTCCACAGTTATTACCGTCAGACTGTAAACACTACACACGCTGCAGAAATTCATACTGGATTATTAATCCCTCCACAGTTACTTACCGTCAGACTGTAAACACTTACACACGCGCTGCAGATTCATACTGGATTATAATCCCTCCACAGTATATTACCGTCAGACCGTAAACACTACACACGCTGCAGATTCATAACTGGATTATAATCCCTCCACAGTTATTACCGTCAGACCGTAAACGCTACACACGCTGCAGATTCATACCGGATTATAATCCCTCCACAGTTATTACCGTCAGACTGTAAACACTACACACGCTGCAGATTCATACCGGAATTATAATCCCTCCACAGTTATTACCGTCCAGACTGTAAACACTACACACGCTGCAGATTCATACGGATTATAATCCCTCCACAGTTATTACCGTCAGACTGTAAAAACACTACACACGCTGCAGATTCATACTGGATTATAAGCCCCTCCACACAGTTATTACCGTCAGACTGTAAAAACAATACACACGCTGCAGATTCATACTGGATTATAATCCCTCCACAGTTATTACCGTCAGACTGTAAACACTACACACGCTGGCAGATTCATACCGGATTATAATCCCTCCACAGTTATTACCGTCAGACCGTAAAACACTACACACGTTGCTGCAGATTCATACCGGATATAATCCCTCCACAGTTATTACCGTCAGACCGTAAACACTACACACGCTGCAGATTCATACCAAGGGATTATAATCCCTCCACAGTTATTACCGTCAGACCGTAAACACTACACACGCTGCGATTCATACCGGATCCCTCTCACAGTTATTACCGTCAGGACCGTTAAACACTAACACACGCTGCAGATTCATACTGGATTATAATCCCTCCACAGTATTACCGTCAGGACTGTAAACACTACACACGCTGCAGATTCATACTGGATTATAATCCCTCCACAGTTATTACCGTCAGGACTGTAAACACTACACACGCTGCAGATTTCATACGGGATTATAATCCCTCCACAGTTATTACCGTCAGACCGTAAACAATACACACGCTGCAGATTTCATACTGGATTATAATCCCTCCACAGTTATTACATTGATATCGTAAACACTACACACGCTGCAGATTCATACTGGATTATAATCCCTCCACAGTTATTACCGTCAGACCGTAAACACTACACACGCTGCAGATTCATACTGGATTATAATCCCTCCACAGTTATTACCGTCAGACTGTAAACACTACACACGCTGCAGATTCATACTGGATTATAATCCCTCCCACAGTTATTACCGTCAGACTGTAAACACTACACACGCTGCAGATTCATACCGGATTATAATCCCTCCACAGTTATTACCGTCAGACTGTAAACACTACACACGCTGCAGATTCATACGGGATTATAATCACTCCACAGTTATTACCGTCAGACTGTAAACACTACACACGCTGCAGATTCATACTGGATTATAATCCCTCCACAGTTATTACCGTCAGGACTGTAAACGCTACCCACGCTGCAGATGCTATATCTGGATTATAATCCCGCCACAGTTATTACCTTCAGACTGTAAACGCTACACACGCTGCAGAGTCATACTAGATTATAATCCCCTCCACAGTTATTACCGTCAGGGACTTGTAAACGTCCACACACGACTGAGATCATTACTGGATTATATAACTCCACAGTTATTACCGTCAGACTGTAAACGCTACACACGCTGCAGATTCATACGGGAGTATAATCCCTCCACAGTTATACCGTAGACTGTAAACACTACAACACTCTGCATATTCATACTGGATTACAATCACTCCACAAGTTATAGACCGTCAGACTGTAAACCACTACACGACGCTGCAGATTCATAACGGATTATCCCTCCCGCCACAGTTAGGATTACCGTCAGGACTGTAAACACTACACACGCTGCAGATTCATACCGGATGATTAAGTCTCCCCAGTTATTACCGTCAGACTGTAAACACTACACACGCTGCAGATTCATAATGGATATAACCTCACAGTTATTACCGTCAGACTGTAAAACAACAACCCGCTGCAGATGTTCCTACTGGATATAATTCTCTCCACAGTTATTACAGTCAGACTGTAGAGAAACACTAGCACACGCGCCAGGATTCATACTGGATTATAATCCCACTCCACAAGTGATACCGTTTCAGACTGTAAACACTACACACGCTGCAGATTCATACTGGATTATAATCCCTCCACAGTTATTACCGTCAGACCGTAAACAGTACACACGCTGCAGATTCATACCGGGTTCACAGACGTACAAGCCAGAACAGAAGCCTGATTAGATCTGTGGGTGTGCTGATATGTGAGGCAGGTGTGAGGAAAGCTGAAAGGAGAGGTATGGCAGAGGAAAGGTATGAAGGAAGAGAGAGACTCACAGCTGCTTGAGGTTTTGCAGGTTTTGGAAGAGAGGTGGAGGGAGATCTGGAATCTGATTGACAGACAGATCCCTAGGAAGGAGGGAAGATGACAGAGCAGTATTAGAGGTATATGTGCTGAATGAGCAAAAACACCGTGTATACACTGGTCTGAGATGATGTTGAACTGCTGTGACAGTAAACGAGCTGCTGAGTCTTTCAGAGCCACAAATCCACAAACGGAGCCATGAAGATTTGATGAGGAGAACAGACAGGTTCGTACACCTGGGGTAACGGCAGGATGGAGGAGGAGGAGCAGATGAGGGTGGTGATGGAGATGATCACCATCAGAACAAAACTACCTATCTCCGTAAAGTTCCTTTTACAGGAGAAGGAAAAACAGAGTGACCCGACAGTCATGGAACATGCAGCACCATCAGCAGACGGCTGCACCACGCAGGACCGCACGCACACAGACCGTTACCACGACTGTCCTTAACACCACGTCACCGTCACCAAAGACTGCAGTGGTGTCGTACCAGACTGTCATGGAGTGACTCAGAATGGCAGCGGGTCATTTGGACGCGGTTCCTTGGCCTTCTGGATGTGTAACTACAGACCAATGAATCTGTGTGTGGAGGCACCGTGGTCACCTTTATCTTCCTTCCTCACACACCTGCACCCCCACACCTCCCTCTGGGAGCAGCTGTATCTGTTTTTCCGCCTGCCCCAGTTTAGGAGGTTCTGTGAGATGCTCTGTCTGTTCTTTCTTTGGAGAGCTACTTCTCCTGCTGCCTCTGTTCCTCGGTGAGGTCAGCGCGCTGTACTGCGGGACGGTCTGTACGCTGATCTGCTGCATGCTGCTCCCGCGGCTGGGCTCCGGGGCTGGGCTCCGGGGCTGGGCTCCCGGGCTGGGCTCCCGCGGCTGGGCTCCCGCGGCTGGGCTCCCGGGCTGGGCTCCCGGGCTGGGCTCCCGGGCTGGGCTCCTGGGCTGGGCTCCCGGGCTGGGCTCCCGCGGCTGGGCTCCCACGCCTGCTGGATCTATTTTAGAAGCTGCTAATTATAAACAGAGCTCAGGTGAGTCCAAACGTCTGAGCGCCGCACTCCTACTCATCCGTGTCAGTGGAGCAGGTTGTCTTCCACTCCCGCGTCCCGCACACCTGAGGTGAGGTAGTCTAGTCTGACGGCCCATAATGACCTGGTTCAGGTGGTGGAGCTCCACGGAACACAAACACTGACCAGCACAGCACGACTGGACTGGGCTCTGATAGACCAGCTTCAATCGAATACAGCCTACAGCAGTTTAGCTCCACCCATTCAGCACACAGCAGTTTAGCTCCACCCATTCAGCCTACAGCAGGTTAGCTCCACCCATTTAGCCTACAGCAGTTTAGCTCCACCCATTCAGCCTACAGCAGTTTAGCTCCACCCATTCAGCCTACAGCAGTTTAGCTCCACCCATTCAGCACACAGAAGTTTAGCTCCACCCATTCAGCACACAGCAGTTTAGCTCCACCCATTCAGCACACAGCAGTTTAGCTCCACCCATTCAGCCTACAGCAGTTTATCTCCACCCATTCAGCCTACAGAAGTTTAGCTCCACCCATTCAGCCTACAGCAGTTTAGCTCCACCCATTCAGCACACAGCAGTTTAGCTCCACCCATTCAGCCTACAGCAGTTTATCTCCACCCATTCAGCCTACAGCAGTTTAGCTCCACCCATTCAGCCTACAGCAGTTTAGCTCCACCCATTCAGCCTACAGCAGTTTAGCTCCACCCATTCAGCCTACAGCAGTTTAGGTCACACCTTTTTGTCTACTGCAGTTTAGCTCCACCCATTTAGCCTACAGCAGGTTAGCTCCACCCATTCAGCCTACAGCAGTTTAGCTCCATCTTAGCCTACAGCAGGTTAGCCCCACCAATTCAGCCTACAGCAGTTTAGTCCCGCCCATTAATCTTATAGCAGTTTAGCTCCACCCATTCAGCCTACAGCAGTTTAGGTCAGTCCAATTTGGTCTACAGCAGTTTAGCTCCACCCATTCAGCCTACAGCAGTTTATCTCCACCCATTCAGCCTACAGCAGTTTAGGTCAGTCCCTTCGGTCTACAGCAGTTTATCTCCACCATTCAGCCTACAGCAGGTTAGCTCCACCCATTCAGCCTACAGCAGTTCTCATTTACATATGTCATGTATCTTAAAGGGCCAGAAAGAGGAGCAGTGTGGTATACGAACCCCTCACTGGCCCTGTTAGAGACGGTGTTACTTACAGGACAGTGAGCGAGGAGCAGTTCCTGAAACTGGACGACCACAGCGAGGAGATCCGGTTACCCTCCAGCTCCCTGCGAACACAAGCACGGCATGATAGGACTCCACCAGTGAGGAACCAGGAGAGTAATTAAAGAGTGAATAATTCTCCCCCTCGTGTTCCTGACCCCGATGAAGCTTCGCCCAGAGAATAACACAGCCCTGCGCCGGGTACAGCAGTTCCCCTCAGAGAGAGCGTTACCACACCACTTCAGCCGGACCACTGTAAACAACCGGGCCGGAGGAGCAACCGGGCGACCTTAGCTTACAGACTCAAGGAAGTCTGACTTCGCACCAGGGTCCAGAGACACTGACGTGGTGGTGGGGTGTTAGTGGGTGTTGTGCTGGTGTGAGAGGATCAGACGGTGACCTCACCACTGCTTGCGGGAAGCTGAGGGCAACAGTCCCCATGGGCCCATCCTGAGGACAAAGCATCCAGTGAACAACGTCTTGAGGACCGTGTCCCCATGGCAGCATCCCATGGGCAACGTCCTGAGGGCAGCATCCCATGGGCAACGTCTTGAGGGCAGCATCCCATGGGCAACGTCCTGAGGGCAGCATCCCATGGGCAACGGCTTGAGGGCAGCATTCCATGGGCTTGAGGGCAGCATTCCCATGGGCGAAACGTATCCTTGATGGGCATTCCATCCTGAGGGCAGCTTTCTGAGGGCAGCATCCTGTGAGCAGCACCCTGAGGGCGGTATCCTATGGGCAGCGTCCTGAGAGCAGCGTCCCATGGGCAACATCCTTCGGGGAGCATCCCATGGGCAACGTCTTGAAGGCAGCATCCCATGGGCAACATTCTGAGGGCATCTTCCTTTCGGCAGCGCCTGAGGGCAGCATCCTGTGAACAGCACCCTGAGGGCCATGTCCTATGGGCAGCAGCCTCTGAGCACAGTCCTGAGGGCAGCACCTCATGGGCAACGTCTTGAGGGCAGCATCCCATGGGCAACGTCCTGAGGGCAGCATCCCATGGGCAACGGCTTGAGGGCAGCATTCCATGGGCAACATCCTGAGGGCAGCTTTCTGAGGGCAGCATCCTGTGAGCAGCACCCTGAGGGCAGTATTCTATGGGCAGCATCCTGAGAGCAGCATCCCATGGGCAACATCCTTCGGGGAGCATCCCATGGGCAACGTCCTGAGGGCAGCATCCTATGGGCAACGTCCTGAGGGCAGCATCTCATGGACAATGTCTTGAGGGCAGCATCCTATGGGCAACGTCCTGAGGGCAGCATCCCATGGACAATGTCTTGAGGGCAGCATCCTATGGGCAACGTCCTGAGGGCAGCATCTCATGGACAATGTCTTGAGGGCAGCATCTCATGGACAATGTCTTGAGGGCAGCATCCCATGGACAATGTCTTGAGGGCAGCATCCCATGGACAATGTCTTGAGGGCAGCATCCCATGGACAATGTCTTGAGGGCAGCATCCCATGGACAATGTCTTGAGGGCAGCATCCTATGGGCAACGTCCTGAGGGCAGCATCCCATGGACAATGTCTTGAGGGCAGCATCCCATGGACAATGTCTTGAGGGCAGCATCCCATGGGCAACGTCCTGAGGGCATCTTCCTTTCGGCAGCGCCTGAGGGCAGCATCCAGTGAACAGCACCCTGAGGGCAGTATCCTATGGGCAGCCTCCTGTTGGCGACGCCCAGTGGGCAGCATCTTGTGATGAAGGGCTAGAGGATGACCAACACTGCACTGTGCAGCAGCAGATGAGCTATCGTCTCTGACTGTCCATCTACAAGGTGGAGCAGCAAGGTAGGAGTGTCTAATAGAGTGGACATTCCAGCAGCACTGCTGTGTCAGATCCACTTACACCAGCACCACACACACCACGCGGTGAGTGTCCTACGTGGTCAGTGGAGCTGGCACCATGGACACTACGTATATATGGAGCTCATCACTTACAGCCAGTTGAGGCGGGGCATCTCATGGCACAGCGACGTCTTGGGTAACTGCTCCACGGAATTATTCAGCAGGGACCTACAAGCACACGCACAGCCTGGTTAGAGCGGGTTTGCCGAGTGCCCGGTGTGGAGAGGGTGATGAAGAGAGAGACACTCACAGGAAGAATAAAGACTTCAGACCCTCAAAAGACTTCTGCCGCAGAGCCGAGATCCGGTTCTCGTCCAGGATCCTGGAGAAACAGCACGTAAAACAGACAGCGAATAAAATCACACCAGGGCACAACTAGATCAGGATAAACACCTTCCCAGACGGAACATCTGGGAACATCTGGTGTCCCTCCACCTCCACCCCTACCGCACCATCTGCAGGAGCTGTGTGAGGATGTTCAAGCTGCATGGGATGGAGTATCACAGGACTCCATTAGGAACCTCTACAGCTCCATACCGAGACGTCTGGCGTGTTGGGTTAGCGAACACGGCGGCCCGACGCCATACTGAGAGACAGACTTCTGTATGTGTAGCTCAATAAATATTGATCATATCAGTCTAAATTTATCACCAGTTATTGATCCTGGTCACCTTTACCCTCCTTCCCAACACACCTGCACTCCCACACCTCCTCCTGGGTGCAGCTGTTCTATTCTTCCAGAGGTTGCTAGGTCTCCTCAAACCGTCGAGAAGTCCCTGAAGGTTCCTCTCCGTGGCCTGTTGATTTCCTACCAGCCGTGGTTTGCTCTTGTGTGTGTTTGAAACATGGGGTTGGGGGGCTGAGAGGCTTGTTACCTGCCTCTCCAAAAGCTCAGGAATTAGATACCATATCTCAGTGATCAAATTCTGGCTGACACAGACGGAGACACGGCATGTCATTTTCTGCAATTGTGCTCCATCGAACTGAACGAGGAAAATCCCAAACAACTAAAGGAGTCAATATGATCCCCGAAGAGCCGTGAAATCCCTGCCCCTGCTAACAGAGCGAGAAACAATCAGCACACAGAGAGAGAGATTAGCTCTTGACTCCAGACAGGCAGAGTCCAATCAGCTCCAGCAGCACGAGTGTAACATGGCTCTCCTTATCCATCATCTCACTGTCACTCTCTCCGTCTGCGCCAGGAGCTACCTGTCCAGACCAATCCAGACAAGTCAATTCAGCTACGCTAAAGTCCATCTGCCATTTACCAACACGGTAAACAAGCGCCGCTCGCCGCCGCCCTCTGAAGGAGTCATCACCGAGTGAAGAAGACTAGACCAGCTAGGAGTAGAACCTTTAGCCATCAGTGTTGGACTCAGAGGAGTCGCTCTACCACATTGAACCCATCCGTAAGTGAAACGTGAACAGACATGCACACACTAGGGGGCAGTGAGCACACTGAGGGAGTGGTGCAGCCCTATCCACAACGCCCAGAGAGCTGTTAGATGTCTTGCTCGAGGGCAGTTCAGTTGAGTCCTGTTGGTTTAGGGAACTGAACATGGCGACCTTCCCAGTCACAAGACTGGGTTCCTAATCCCCAGCTCATGGTTAACATCAGGATTTCAGAACTGGGCTCAGTTCACACCAAACACATGAATCAGAGGTGATCACTGTAATGGATCTCTTACAGCAGAGTCGATCACTGTAATGGATCTCTTACAGCAGAGTCGATTACTGTAATGGATCTCTTACAGCAGAGTCTGTAATGGATTAGCAGAGTTGATCGCTGTAAAGGATCTCTTACAGCAGAGTGGATCGCTGTAATGGATCTCTTACAGCAGAGTGGATCACTGTAATGGATCTCTTACAGCAGAGTCTATCACTGTAATGGATCTCTTACAGCAGAGTCTGTAATGGATCAGCAGAGTTGATCGCTGTAAAGGATCTCTTACAGCAGAGTGGATCACTGTAATGGATCTCTTACAGCAAAGTGGATCACTGTAACCGATCTCTTACAGCAGAGTGGATCCCTGTATTGGATCTCTAACAGCAGAGTGGATCCCTGTAATGGATCTCTTACAGCAGTGTCGATCACTATAATGGATCTCTTACAGCAGAGTTGGTCACTGTAATGGATCTCTTACAGCAAAGTGGATCACTGTAATGGATCTCTTACATCAGAGTTGATCACTGTAGTGGATCTCTAACAACAGAGTGGATCCCTGTAATGGATCTCTTACAGCGGTGGCGATCACTGTAATGTATCTCTTATAGCAGAGTGGATCACTGTAGTGGATCTCTAACAACAGAGTGGATCCCTGTAATGGATCTCTTACAGCGGTGGCGATCACTGTAATGGATCTCTTATAGCAGAGTGGATCACTGTAATGGATCTCTAACAGCAGAGTGGATCCCTGGATCAGCAGAGTTGATCGCTGTAAAGGAGTGGATCACTGTAATGGATCTCTAACAGCAGAGTGGATCCCTGGATCAGCAGAGTTGATCGCTGTAAAGGATCTCTTACAGCAGAGTGGATCACTGTAATGGATCTCTTGCAGCAGGGTGGATCACTGTAATGGATCTCTTACAGCAGAGTGGATCACTGTAATGGATCTCTTACAGCAGAGTGGATCACTGTAATGGATCTCTTACAGCAGAGTCTATCACTGTAATGGATCAGCAGAGTTGTACTGTAATGGATCTCTTAGCAAAGCAGAGTCTGTACATCAGAGTGATCATCAGTGGATCTCTAACAACAGAGTGGATCCCTGTAATGGATCTCTTACAGCGGTGGCGATCACTGTAATGGATCTCTTATAGCAGAGTGGATCACTGTAATGGATCTCTAACAGCAGAGTGGATCCCTGTAATGGATATCTTACAGCAGTGTCGATCACTGTAATGGATCTCTCACAGCAGAGGGGATCACTGTAATGGATCTCTTACAACAGAGTGGATCACTGTAAAGGATCTCTTACAGCAGAGTTGATCACTGTAATGGATCTCTTACAGCAGAGTCGATCACTGTAATGGATCTCTAACAGCAGAATGGATCCCTGTAATGGATCTCTAACAGCAGAGTGGATCACTGTAATGGATCTCTTACAGCAGAGTGGATCACTGTAATAGATATCTTACAGCAGAGTGGGTCGCGGTCCTTTTACAGCAGAGTTGGTCACTGGATGTAATGGATCTCTTACATCAGAGTGGATCCCCTGTAATGATCGATCACTGTAATGGATCTTTCTTACAGCAGAGCTTTGATCACTGTAATGGATCTCTTAACAGTGCAGAGTGCAGAGTTGATCACTGTAATGGATCTCTTACAGCAGAGTCGATCACTGTAATGGATCTCTAACAGCAGAATGGATCCCTGTAATGGATCTCTAACAGCAGAGTGGATCCCTGTAATGGATCTCTTACAGCAGTGTCGATCACAGTAATGGATCTCTAACAGCAGAGTGGATCCCTGTAATGGATCTCTTACAGCAGTGTCTATCGCTGTAATGGATCTCTAACAACAGAGTTGATCACTGTAATGGATCTCTTACAGCAGTGCCGATCACTGTAATAGATCTCTTACAGCAGAGTTGATCACTGTAATGCATCTCTTACAGCAGAGTGGATCCCTGTAATGGATCTCTTACTTAAGATTACAGTCCATCTCTACAGCTTGTCCAGAACGCAGCAGCTCGGATCCTCATAGCCCCAAACCAGAGACTCATATACCCCCCACCACCCTGGGTAAGAACCTGCCCTGAGTGTCTGGACCCTATAGGGTAGATTTTAAGGGCATGATGCCTATGACCTTATGACCTTATGACCTTAAATCTTCTGATTGCATCACAGAATGTCTCTGTGTTCCAACTCATTCAGAAGCAGGAACATCCAGAGACTCCCAGGTAGCCTGCTTGTAAACCGCAGAACCCAGCTCCAGCTTGTATTAGACGGCCCGGTCAGCAGCTCCTGAGCTCGGCTGTTAGACCTGGGGTGTGTTTTGTCTTATATGATGGTAAACTGATATTTATAGCTCCCTCCGTAGGACCTCCTGTTAACCGTGTTCAGGTGCCACCGGTATGAAAAGCGCTCTGTGAATATAGATTACGTGGGTATACACAGTGTGTACTCACAGCCACTCCAGACTGCTGAGGTCGGTGAAGATCCCAGCTTTCAGAGATGAGATTCTGTTCTGACTCAAAAACCTGCAGAGAGAGAGACGAGAGATGAGAGAGAGAGAGATGAGAGAGAGGGAGAGAGAGAGAGATGAGAGATGAGATGGATGGATGGACAGACGGATGGACGGATAAGTGGGATGGAGTGCAGTGATTAATATGAAATTGAAGCTTAAGTAAGCGTTTGGGAGCGATTCAATTCCACCGCAGCCAGGTTTTCCATCTGCAGAGAGAGAGAGAGCATGAGTACGCATAATACACCTCTACTCTCTCTCTCTCTCTGTCACTCTCTCTATCACTCTCTCCCCCCCACAACTCTCTCTCTCTCTCTCTCTCTCTCTCCCTCTCTCTCTCTCTCTCTCTATCACTCTCTCCCCCCCCACAACTCTCTCTCTCTCTCTCTCTCTCTCTCTCATGCTCTAGTATTTGGTTGCACCTGCCCTAGCCCTGATTATGATGCATGCTCACTGCATCATTGCTCCCACCACAACCCTGTACAGCGCTGCACCCTTCAGGTCCATCCAGAGTTCCTTTAAGGTTCCGC
>JAMWET010003127.1:105000-142615 GCA_024036415.1 Prochilodus magdalenae
GTGTATATTGTACAGTGTGTGTGTAGAGTGTATGTTGTAGTGTGTGTGTAGAGTGTGTGTGTGAGAGTGTGTGTGAGAGTGTGTGTGTAGTGTGAGTGTATGTTGTGTGAGTCTGTGTGTATAGTGTACACACACACACACACTCACACACACTCTCACACACACTCTCACACACACACACTCTCACACACACACACACACACACACACACTCTCTCACACACACACTGTACAATATACACCCTGCACACACACACACTCTCACACACACTCTCACACACACACACTGTACGATATACACCCTGCACACACACACACTCACACACACACTCTCACACACACACACTCTCACACGCACTCTCACACACACACACTGTACAATATACACCCTGCACACACACACTCTCTCACACACACACTCTCACACACACTTCCCAAACAAATTTAGAAAGACCTTAAAAGCACCTCACTCACAGTCCCCCGGCAGAGGCAGGTGTGGAGACTCGTAGAGCTGATCCGGGCGTAGCGAGAACCCCAGTGGGGTGGCCCGGTTAGGTCCAGTGAGTTTACTGACGTGGTAAAGGAACGCAGCTTTGAGTGTTTACTATAGCCGTGCTAGTAAAATAACACACACCTGTCTGTATTTATATTATCATATTTAACACTGCGGTGAATTATTATTAATATTATTATCCGTAACCATAGAACAGGTTGGCCCAAGGTTGACCGCTGTGGCCATGTGGGCGTGGCTCAGCTGTTGTAGCTAAATCAAACACTATGTATGCACTGTGTATATATGGAATCCTAACTGCCTGCATTGGTAACTGTCTTTATTCGTTTCTCTACAGACGTAGATGTGCAAAGACTCATCATCTACACTGGGGAAAGAGGAAACAGCAAGTATGAGCTTCTCCTCCACGTTCACCATGGAAGGACCGGTTTGTCCTTCTACTCAGGGACTGCCTTCTCCTCCAGACGACGTTCTACTCAAGACCTGCCTTCACCTCCAGACGACGTTCTACTCAAGATCTACCTTCTCCTCCAGACAAGGTTCTACCAAAGACCTGTCTTCTCCTCCAGACGACGTTCTACTCAAGAACTACCTTCTCCTCCATACGTCCTTCTACTCAAGATGTACCTTCTTCTCCAGACGTCCTTCTACTCAAGATCTACCTTCTTCTCCAGACGTCCTTCTACTCAAGAACTACCTTCTCCTCCAGACGTCCTCCTACTCAAGATCTACCTTCTCCTCCAGACAAGGTTCTACCAAAGACCTGTCTTCTCCTCCAGACGACGTTCTACTCAAGAACTACCTTCTCCTCCATACGTCCTTCTACTCAAGATGTACCTTCTTCTCCAGACGTCCTTCTACTCAAGATGTACCTTCTTCTCCAGACGTCCTTCTACTCAAGAACTACCTTCTCCTCCAGACGTCCTTCTACTCAAGACCTACCTTCTCCTCCAGACGTCCTTCAACTCAAGAACTACCTTCTCCTCCAGACGTTCTTCTACTCAAGAACTACCTTCTCCTCCAGACAAGGTTCTACCAAAGACCTGTCTTCTCCTCCAGACAACGTTCTACTCAAGATCTACCTTCTCCTCTAGACAACGTTCTACTCAAGATCTACCTTCTCCTCTAGACAACGTTCTACTCAAGAACTACCTTCTCCTCCAGACGTCCTTCTACTCAAGAACTACCTTCTCCTCCAGACGTCCTTCTACTCAAGATCTACCTTCTCCTCCAGACGTCCTCCTACTCAAGATCTACCTTCTCCTCCAGACAAGGTTCTACCAAAGACCTGTCTTCTCCTCCAGACAACGTTCTACTCAAGATCTACCTTCTCCTCTAGACAACGTTCTACTCAAGAGCTACCTTCTCCTCCAGACGTCCTTCTACTGAAGAATTACCTTACCAGAGGTCCTTCTACTCAACCAATCAGCTCTCAGTAGCAGTTACACTAACCAATCAGCTCTCAGTAGCAGTAACACTAACCAATCAGCTCTCAGTAGCAGTAACACTAACCAATCAGCTCTCAGTAGCAGTAACACTAACCAAAAAATAATAAATCATAACATCTTGTTTGGTGATTCATAAAATTTTGGTAATCAGTAAGATGATTTTACATTTAACCATGAATGAAAACGTCCTGTGTAATTCTCACTAGCAATAATAATTTTTATAATTCTCATTAATAAGGCATTGCTATATAATTAAGAACTGGGTGCACTCCTCATGCACTGTGTTGGTAAAAAAAAGATTTTCAATTCTTTGCACAAAAAATGGGCCTCATACATTTTAGATGTCCCTGGTGCCCTCTAGTGGGAATCAGACGTACGACATTCAGAAAGTTAAGAGCTATATATGAGAATTTTCATAAACAGAATAAACTTTTTAAAAGTATTATTCCTCATTTTTGCCCCTACTGCCCCCCTGTGGACAGCGTGTGTAATACTGTAAATAGTTTTCTAAATAATACGTAATCAGGAATAGAAGCTTACTAATTAGTAAGAATGAATGAATTAATTTGAATATTAATAAGCAAGTGCAAATATTTATTGTTATTGTTTTGGCACCATTGATTTTACACGTCACTTTAGAAGACCAGGAAAATTATTATTATTATTAGCAGCAATAATAATCAGGGCATTTCATCATTAGTACATCATGTAGTTATGTTCAAGTGGAACCATGGTTCTACACTTATGGAGCAAACAAAAGCAGCTAACAAGCATGCCAGAGTGTCAGTGTGTGTGTGTGTGTGTGTGTGTGTGTGTGGGTGTGAGTGTGAGTGTGTGTGTGTGTGTGTGTGTGTGTGTGTGTGTGTGGGGGTGTGGGTGTGAGTGTGTGTGTGAGTGTGTGTGTGTGGGGGGGTGTGTGTGAGTGTGTGTGTGTGTGTGAGTGTGTGTGTGGGTGTGTGTGTGAGTGTGTGTGTGTGGGGGTGTGGGTGTGAGTGTGTGTGTGTGTGTGAGTGTGTGTGTGTGTGTCAGTGTGTGTGTGGGTGTGTGTGTGAGTGTGTGTGTGTGGGTGTGGGTGTGTGTGTGAGTGTGTGTGTGTGGGGGGGTGTGTGTGTGGGTGTGAGTGTGTCCATCATCCTCCAGGATTCATTTATAATTCAACACACACAGTAGATTCCAGCGGGCAGCAGATACGTCACCAGCCTTTTACTCCCTAAAGCCGGTCAGTTACTGCACAAACAAGCTGGACATTACGCTGGACATTACCCTGGATGTTATATACAGTATACAGTTTGCAACCTACAGTTTATAACATATAGCCTATAGCCTACCACCTGCAGCCTTGAACCTACAGCCTACAACCTAGAAGTTACAATATAGAGCCTACATCCTATAACATAAAGCCTACAGCCTGCAGCCTACAACCTACATCCTACAGGCTACAACCAGCAACCTGCAGTCTACAATCTACAGCCTACCTCCTAGAGCATACAACCTACAGCCTATCACCTACAGCCTAGAACCTATAACTTTAACCTACAACCTACAGCCTACTGCCTACAGTCTACAGCCTACAACATACAACCTTCAACCTACTACTGTCTACAATATACAGACTAAAAAACCTACAGCCTACAACGTACAGCCCACAACCTACATTCTACAATATACAACCTACAGCCTACAACCTACAAAGTACAGCCCACAACCTACAGCCTACAACCTACATTCTACAATATACAACCTACAGCCTACAATATACAACATACAGTCTACAATATACAACATACAGTCTACAATATAAAACCTGCAGCCTACAACCTACAGCCTACAATATACAACCTACAGTCTACAATATACAACCTACAGCCTACAATATACAACCTACAGCCTACAATATACAACCTACAGTCTACAATATACAACCTACAGTCTACAATATACAACCTACAGTCTACAATATACAACATACAGTCTACAATATAAAACCTGCAGCCTACAACCTACAGCCTACAGTCTACAATATACAACCTACAGCCTACAATATACAACCTACAGTCTACAATATACAACCTACAGTCTGCAATATAAAACCTACAGTCCACAATATACAACCTACAGCCTACAGTCTACAGCGTACAATATACAACCTACAGCCTACAATATACAACCTACAGCCTACAGTCTACAATATACAACCTACAGCCTACAATATACAACCTACAGCCTACAGTCTACAATATACAACCTACAGCCTACAATATACAACCTACAGCCTACAGTCTACAATATACAACCTACAGCCTACAATATACAACCTACAGTCTACAGCGTACAATATACAACCTACAGCCTACAATATACAACCTACAGCCTACAGTCTACAATATACAACCTACAGCCTACAGTCTACAATATACAACCTACAGCCTACAATATACAACCTACAGTCTACAGCGTACAATATACAACCCACAACCCACTTTAATCACTCATTCTTTCATCCACTTTCACTCACTCATCAGTCCACATTCACTAACTCACTCATTCTTTCATCCACTTTCACTCATTCATCAGTCCACATTCACTAACTCACTCATTCTTTCATCCACTTTCACTCACTCATCAGTCCACATTCACTAACTCACTCATTCTTTCATCCACTTTCACTCATTCATCAGTCCACATTCACTAACTCACTCATTCTTTCATCCACTTTCACTCATTCATAGTCCACATTCACTAAATCACTCATTCTTTCATCCACTTTCACTCATTCATCAGTCCATCTTCACTAACTCACTCATTCTTTCATCCACTTTCACTCACTCATCAGTCCATATTCACTAACTCACTCATTCTTTCATCCACTTTCACTCACTCATCAGTCCATCTTCATGTATCAGTTTTCATTTATATTACATTTCGTTTTCATCCCTCTGTTTATCAGTCCTGCGTACTCACTCTACTGGATATACACATTCACTCACCGATCTATTCATATTCACTCCTTCATCCTATTTACTGACTCATTCACTGATCTACATTCACTCAGTCATCTACTCATATGCACTGGACTACCTATTCGCTACTCGTTCACGCAGTGATTTACTCCATCCGTATTCACTCCGTTTTTAATTCATAAGTCCGGTTCACTTGTTCATCCCTCCTAATTTATGTTTTCACTCATTCACATCCTTTTTTCACTTGTTCTCTCAGTTCTCTACATCTACACTCGTTCTTCTACAACCAGTCGTTCATTCATCCAGTGCTTCCTTATTCATCCAGTGCTTCCTTATTCATCCAGTGCTCAAGTTTACTCATTTGTTCATTTTCTTCATCTTCACTTCCCATTAATCCCTCTCTCTGTACACGGTATTCACTCATTCATCTACCAATATTCATCTGCACACCTGGAGTGATGAATCTTATCAAACTGTCTCAGAGAGATAGAAAGAGAGAGAGAGAGATAGAGATAGAGATACATAGACAGAGACAGAGAGAGAAAGGGAGAGAAAGATAGAAAGAGAGAGAGAGAGAGAGAGAGAGAGAGATAGAAAGAGAGAAGAGAGATAGAGATACATAGAAAGAGCCAGAGAAAGCGAGCGAGAGAGAGAGAGAGGGAGAGAGAATTCAAACCCCACAGGAAGGCATAAAATAACACTGAGACCGAGGACGGAGGGAAAGAAGGAGAGAGAGAAGAACAGATTAAAGAAGGGAATCTTACCTGCTGGTGAAGCGATGGAGAGAGGGAGCGAGTGGAGGAGCACGAGCAGGAGAGCAAACATGGTGTGAGTGTGTGAGTGTGTGGAGCTTCGAGAGTCGATAGAGAGAACTGAGCAATCACCGCTGAGAGAGGAGAAAGAGGGGGAGAGAGGGAGAGGAGGGCAGAGAGAGGAGGGGGGAGAGAGAGAGAACGAAGAATAGAACAAGAGAAAGAGATAATACTAAAGAGAGGAAGAAAAAATAAGAGGAGAGCAGGGGAGAAAGAGAAGAGAGAGAGAGAGTAGAAGAAAGAGAGGACAAGGTGAGAAACGAGGAGGAGGAAAAGAAGGGAGAAGGAATTAGGAGAGAGAACAGGAAAAGAGAGAACGGGGAAATAAGGGAGAGCGGAGAGAGACAGAAGTAAAGAAACGGAGGAGAGGGAATAGAAGAACAGAGAGGAGACAGAGAGATAGGGTGGAGAAAGAGAGAGGAGCAATGTGGAGTGAGGGAGGGAGAGAAAGAGAGAGAGAGGGACAGAGGGGGGAGAGAGAGGAACAGTATGGAGAGAAGGAGAGAGGGAGCAGAAACAGAGGAGAGAGAGAAGAAAGAAAAGAACATATTTTACTCTGTCAGACACAAACCTCACACACACACACCACACACACCTCACACACCACACACACACCTCACACACCTCACACACACACCTCACACACCACACACACCACACACACACCACACACACACCACACACACACACACCTCACACCACACACACACCACACACACACACCTCACACACACCTCACACACACACACACACACACACACACACACCTCACACACACACCTCACACACACACACCACACACACCTCACACACCTCACACACCTCACACCACACACACACCTCACACACCACACACAAACCTCACACACACACCACACACACACCTCACACACAAACCTCACACACCACACCACACACACACCTCACAC
Source organism: Prochilodus magdalenae (assembly GCA_024036415.1). NCBI lineage: Eukaryota > Metazoa > Chordata > Actinopteri > Characiformes > Prochilodontidae > Prochilodus > Prochilodus magdalenae. The sequence continues at coordinate 111,660 of JAMWET010003127.1, forward strand.
ACACCACACACACACACACCTCACACCACACACACACCACACACACACACCTCACACACACCTCACACACACACCTCACACACACACACACCTCACACACACCTCACACAGACCTCACACACACACACACCCCTCACAACACACACACCACGCACGCACACACACCACCTCACACACACACACACACACACCACCTCACACACACATACACACACCGCCTCACTCACCCTCATACACACACACACCACCTCACACACACACACACCCACACACTCTCTTACACACACCACCTCACACACACACACACACACACCTCACACACGCACACACCACACACACACCACACACACCACACACACACCTCACACCACACGCACAAACACACCCCACACACACCACATACCACACACACACACACACACACACACACACACCTGTGTGGTCCACACACACCACACCACACACACACCTCACACACACCACACACACACCTCACACGCACACACACACATCACAGACACAGCCCACACACACACCTCACACCCCCCCACACACACACACCTCACACACACCACACACACACACCTCACACACACCTCACACACCACACACACACCCCACACGCACCTCACACACTACACACACACCCCACACACCACTCACATACACACCTCACACACACCACACACGCACACACACACATCACAGACACACCCCACGCACACACACACATCACACACACACCTCACACACACCACACACACACACACCTCACACACACCTCACACACCACACACACACCACACACACACACCTCACACACCGCACACACACCTCACACACACACACACCACACAAACACACCTCACACACACACCCCACACGCACCTCACACACCACACACCGTTGTTGTTATTGTTGTTGTTGTTGTTGTTGTTGTTGTTAAAGGTGGCTGGTGTTTTAATTCCATGTCTGTGCTTTGGTTGCGCGCTGTTCCTGTCGGCGTGGTATATAATAAAAACCCATGGCTGCGTTTTATCCTCCTGCTCGGGGGCGGGAACCTTTCTGCTTGTAAATGAGTTCCTCTGTTCTTCTGACCGAACCACATGAAGGTGTGAATGACCTTGGCTTTCTAAAGTGCACGATACCTCAGCGTTATGAAAGAGCCGCTGCATTGCTACCTGTGGATATACACCTGGCCTGGACTGAGGTCGGCGCTCATTGTGTGAGGGTGGAAGGAAGCTCTGTAGGAGTAACTGTGCGGAACTTTCATGATTGTTTGAGCTTAAATGTCAGAACTCTGCCAGGAACGCGAGAAGAACCCACCTCTACTCGGCACTCGCTTCACTCGCTGGTTTAGGACTCGCTAAGAACAGTTTTGGCCACCGCATGAATACCCGCACCCAGAAGGAGAACCACGACTGTCCTTAACACCACGTCACCAGCACCAAAGACTGCAGTGGTGTCGTACCAGACTGTCTACAACAAGAGGTTCCTCCTCATGTCATTGGCTTTGATTGGTTCTGCATTCAGGGAGGTTCTCCTTTTGAGTCTTGGTTCCTCTCATGTTCCTCCTCATGCTCTCAGGGAGGTTCTCCTTTTGAGTTTTGGTTCCTTCAGGTTCCTCCTCGTGCCCTCAGGTGGTTCCTCCTCTAGCTCTCAGGGAGGTTCTCCTTTTGAGTTTTGGTTCCTCTCAGTGGTTCCTCCTCATGCTCTCAGGGAGGTTCTCCTTTTGAGTCTTGGTTCCTCTCAGTGGTTCCTCCTCATGCTCTCAGGGAGGTTCTCCTTTTGAGTCTTGGTTCCTCTCAGTGGTTCCTCCTCATGCTCTCAGGGAGGTTCTCCTTTTGAGTTTTGGTTCCTCTCAGTGGTTCCTCCTCGTGCCCTCAGGGAGGTTCTCCTTTTGAGTCTTGGTTCCTCTCAGTGGTTCCTGCTCTCGTGCAGTGGTTCCTCAGGGAGGTTCTCCTTTTGAGTTTTGGTTCCTCTCAGTGGTTCCTCCTCATGCTCTCAGGGAGGTTCTCCTTTTGAGTTTTGGTTCCTCTCAGTGGTTCCTCCTCGTGCCCTCAGGGAGGTTCTCTTTCTGAGTCTTGGTTCCTCTCAGTGGTTCCTCTCAGTGGTTCCTCCTCGTGCCCTCAGGGAGGTTCTCGTTTTGAGTGTTGGTTCCTCTCGGTGGTTCCTTCCTCTCAGGGAGGGGAGGTTCTCTCTGAGTCTTGGTTCCCTCAGGGAGGTGCTCTCAGGGAGGTTCTCGTTCTGAGTCTAGGTTCCTCTCCGTGGTTCCTCCTCTTCCTCAGGGAGGTTCTCTTTCTGAGTCTTGGTTCCTCTCTGAGTGGTTCTCCTCTCTCAGGGAGGTTCTCCTTTTGAGTTTTGGTTCCTCTCAGTGGTTCCTCCTCGTGCCCTCAGGGAGGTTCTCTTTCTGAGTCTTGGTTCCTCTCAGTGATACCTCCTCATGCTCTCAGGGAGGTTCTCCTTTTGAGTTTTGGTTCCTCTCAGTGGTTCCTCCTCATGTCCTGAGGGAGGTTCTCTTTCTGAGTCTTGGTTCCTCTCAGTGGTTCCTCCTCGTGCCCTCAGGAAAGTTCTCCTTTTGAGTCTTGGTTCCTCTCAGTGGTTCCTCCTTGTGTCCTGAGGGAGGTTTTCTTTCTGAGTCTTGGTTCCTCTCAGTGGTTCCTCGTCATGTCCTGAGGGAGGTTCTCTTTCTGAGTCTTGGTTTCTCTCAGTGGTTCCTCCTCGTGTCCTGAGGGAGGTTCTCTTTCTGAGTCTTGGTTTCTCTCAGTGGTTTCTTCTCATGCTTTCAGGGAGGTTCTCTTTCTGAGTCTAGGTTCCTCTCAGTGGTTCCTCGTCGTACTTTCAGGGAGGTTCTCTTTCTGAGTCTTGGTTTCTCTCAGTGGTTTCTCCTCATGCTGTCAGGGAGGTTCTCTTTCTGAGTCTTGGTTCCACTCAGTGGTTCCTCCTCATGCTCTCAGGGAGGTTCTCTTTCTGAGTCTTGGTTCCTCTCAGTGGTTCCTCCTCGTGCCCTCAGGGAGGTTCTCCTTTTGAGTCTTGGTTCCTCTCAGTGGTTCCTCCTCGTGCCCTCAGGGAGGTTCTCCTTTTGAGTCTTGGTTCCTCTCAGTGGTTCCTCCTCGTGCCCTCAGGGAGGTTCTCTTTCTGAGTCTTGGTTCCTCCTAATGCTCTCAGGGAGGTTCTCTTTCTGAGTCTTGGTTCCTCTCAGTGGTTCCTCCTCATGCCCTCAGGGAGGTTCTCTTTCTGAGTCTTGGTTCCTCTCAGTGGTTTCTCCTCGTATCCTGAGGGAGGTTCTCTTTCTGAGTCTTGGTTCCTCTCAGTGGTTCCTCGTCATGCTCTCAGGGAGGTTCTCTTTCTGAGTCTTGGTTCCTCTCAGTGGTTCCTCGTCGTGTCCTGAGGGAGGTTCTCTTTCTGAGTCTTGGTTCCTCTCAGTGGTTCCTCCTCATGCCCTCAGGGAGGTTCTCTTTCTGATTCTTGGTTCCTCTCAGTGGTTCCTCCTCGTGTCCTGAGGGAGGTTCTCTTTCTGAGTCTTGGTTCCTCTCAGTGGTTCCTCCTCGTGTCCTGAGGGAGGTTCACCCTTTGAGTTTTGGTTCCTCTCGGTGGTTCCTCCTCATGCTCTCAGGAGGGTTCTCCTTTTGAGTCTTGGTTCCTCTTGGTGGTTCCTCGTCGTGTCCTGAGGGAGGTTCTCTTTCTGAGTCTTGGTTCCTCTCAGTGGTTCCTCCTCATGCTCTCAGGGAGGTTCTCTTTCTGAGTCTTGGTTCCTCTCAGTGGTTCCTCGTCGTGCCCTGAGGGAGGTTCTCCTTTTGAGCAGTGGCCAGTTTTGGGTTAAGCTCTCCCGCCAGGCTTCCGGAATGCTGGATATTCCTGCGGCACGCTCGAGGAGCGGTTCCTGCGTTGTGCTGCGGAGAGCCGGAGTTCTTTACTGGCTGTGTTTTTGCTGACAGCTCTAAATGTATTCATGCGCTCCAGCTCTCCGAGAGTTCTCTCTTTCATTGTTCTCTGGGTTCTGTTTGTTCTCTCTGTGTGTCTCGGAGAGCTCGTTAAGCTGCTCTGCAGATACAGTAATTACTAGAACTCGTTTATACCAGTACGGGTTTATCGGTTCTTCACGTAGAGCTGCTTGTTACTCTGTAGGTCCTGGAGGTCAAAAGGTCATGTAGGATCAGTTATCCAGATAAGCCCGTCTAGTACCAGGAGAGTCACCCTCACTTTTGGGGAGGTCTTGTTTCTCCTCTGTGGTTCTAGGTTCCTCTCGTAACCCTTTTCAACCAAAAGAACCTCGGTTCTTGGACTGATTTTCATGACTCACTTTTCTTTGGAACCAAGAACATCAAAGGATACCACGACAACGCCAACAGGGGGCGCAGCACAGTGGTAGTACACACTAGTACCAAGATGGTGGAGCGTATAGATGACCTGCGAGCTTTGGGCTGTTATTCCAGATGTGTGTTTATATCCAGAACCCAAACACGGATCATTAGGATGACGAACCTCTGACGTGGAAGAGGTTCTTCAGCAGACCACTGGGTGGCGCCATCGTTCTCTTCTCGTTCTGTAAAAACTGACACGCCCATGGATATCATTGTGTTTCATTCTGAAGAACCTACTATACTTTGGTGCCAGCTGTGGACCATCGTTTCCGGTTCCGAACTGATGTACTTTTCGTGGAAACGGGCCGAATGGTTCCGTATTAGGTTTTTAAACGGGAACGGAACCTGTTCCACATTGGTGGAAAAGGGCTATCAGTGGTTCTTGGTTCCTCTCAGTGGTTCTACCTCATGTTCTTAGGGAGCTTCTGCTTTTGAAACCTGGTTCCTCCGAGTGGTTCTACCTCATGTTCTTAGGGAGCTTCTGCTTTTGACTCTTGGTACCTCCGAGTGGTTCTACCTCATGTTCTTAGGGAGCTTCTGCTTTTGAATCCTGGTTCCTCCGAGTGGTTCTACCTCATGTTCTTAGGGAGCTTCTGCTTTTGACTCCTGGTTCCTCCGAGTGGTTCTACCTCATGTTCTTAGGGAGCTTCTGCTTTTGACTCCTGGTTCCTCCGAGTGGTTCTACCTCATGTTCTTAGGGAGCTTCTGCTTTTGACTCCTGGTTCTCCAAATGGTTCTACCTCATGTTCTTAGGGAGCTTCTGCTTTTGACTCTTGGTACCTCCGAGTGGTTCTACCTCATGTTCTTAGGGAGCTTCTGCTTTTGAATTCTGGTTCCTCAGAGTGGTTCTACCTCATGTTCTTAGGGAGCTTTTGCTTTTGACTCCTGGTTCCTCCGAGTGGTTCTACCTCATGTTCTTAGGGAGCTTCTGCTTTTGACTCCTGGTTCCTCCGAGTGGTTCTACCTCATGTTCTAACTAAGTGTCTCTGTTGAATCTTGGTTCCTCTCAGCGGTTCTTCGTCGTGCCTATAGAGACTATCTAATAGGAGAAGGGTAAACAGCCGTGTTTACCTATGGGGAGGTCTCGTCTTAATGTCACCAAATTCGGTAAATCCTGACAAACAAACAAACAATGCCAGCGTATCAGCCTGTATTAATAGACCAATCATATTAATATAGCTGATATATATTAATATAAGCTTTATTAGTGTTATTAATATAAGTTCACATGTTTATTAAGTCAAATCAAAGGTCATTGTTTCATACATGGTCCTCATGGAGCCGCAGTGAAATACTCCGACAACCGTCCAAACAATAAAACATATACAGAGAGAATATCTAACACAGTATAGAATATAGAATATATAAATATAAGAGCGGGATGTTCAATAAACAGAAACATGTTACACACAGAGTTATATCAAATTTAAATTTATTGTACGGGACTAATATAGTCTAGGGACTAATAAAGTCGATACCGAACACTTCCCTCCAAAATATAAATCACGAGTCATCCGTCACTAGCACTACAGTCCGTGTTCAGTCAGGAGGAACCCTGAGCGTAATCCAGTTTACCTTCTGTGCGCTGCAGCAGCGCCCTCTAGCGGCGCCCCGCCGGAAACGCAGCGGCCGCGCAGCTGAGTCACGTCATCATTAGTGGCCGGAAGCAGCGTTTCCTCGGCGTTCGTGTTTGGAGTGGAGCGAGTCGGTTCTAATTCCTAGTAACGGTGGTCTCTGGGACTGAGGATGCCGAAGGTGGTGTCCCGGAGCGTGGTGTGTTCCGACACCCGGGACCGGGAGGAGTACGACGACGGGGAGAAGCCGCTGCACGTGTATTACTGTCTGTGTGGGCAGATGGTTCTGGTTCTGGGTGAGTTTACACGGCTGGGTTCGGGTTTAGCTCTTACTAGTCCACCAGAGGAAGTACTCGAGTACTCGGTATCCCTTCATTTAAGGTGGACCGGGGCTATTCTTCCTAATACAGTCCAATGTGTCCCATTACAGTTCGGTTTCAGGGGGGTCATGGGGGGGGGGGGATTCATGGATTAAGGAGGGGGATGGGGGTGTTCCTGCAGTCCAGACCCCCTGAATAGACCCCCCTGTAAGACCACACATAGACAAACCTGGAAGCTAATTCCGAGCTTCCTCAGGTGTGCTGGAGGTACCCGTACCTGTCCCAGAAGCTCAGAGAGACGTGCGAGCCCAGGAGTGTCAGTGAGCTGTGGTTGGGTCCGGCCCGAACCATCAGGGCCGTGGTTTCCCTGAGCCAGTACTGCGGTTTCAGATGAGGGAGTGTTCCTGAAATTGGGATCCACTCCTTTACAAGGGGCCCGCTGGGACGTTGCCCACAGGACCCTTCCCCTGGGTCAGGGGGTTCTGGCTGGTGGACGCTTCTCAGTCCAGCAGTGACACTGAGGTGTCCAGCAGCACTGCTGTGTCTGATCCACTCACACCAGCACCACCCACACTAACACCACCACCACGTCAGTGTCACTGCAGTGCTGAGAATGATCCACCACCCACCCACGTACCTGCTCTGTGGTGGTCCTGTGGGGGTCCTGCCCATTGAAGAACAGGGTAATACAGTACACAGAGAAACAGATGGACTACAGTCTGGACCTGTACACCTACAGAGTGTCCTGTACGGACGGTGGAGCTGGTGGAGTGGTTGGAGGCATCGTAACAGTATGTGATGGTGACGTGTGTATGTGTCGCCGTACGGCAGCGCTAACACTGCACCATCCGCCCGGCTGCTCACAGGATGGGGAGGGTCTTTAGGAGGGGAGAGACGGGACAGGGGAGGGTCTTTAGGAGGGGAGAGACGGGACAGGGGAGGGTCTTTAGGAGGGGAGAGACGGGACAGGGGAGAGACGGGACAGGGGAGGGTCTTTAGGAGGGGAGAGACGGGACAGGGGAGGGGGTTTAGGAGGGCCGTCTTTAGGAGGGGAGAGACGGGACAGGGGAGGGGGTTTAGGAGGGGAGAGACGGGACAGGGGAGGGTCTGTAGGAGGGGAGAGACGGGACGGGGTAGGGTCTATAGGACCGGAGAGACGGGACCTTTAGGAGGGGAGAGACGGGACAGGGGAGGGTCTTTAGGAGGGGAGAGACGGGACAGGGGAGGGGGTTTAGGAGGGGAGAGACGGGACAGGGGAGGGGGTTTAGGAGGGGAGAGACGGGACAGGGGAGGGGGTTTAGGAGGGGAGAGACGGGACAGGGGAGGGGGTTTAGGAGGGGAGAGACGGGACAGGGGAGGGGGTTTAGGAGGGGAGAGACGGGACAGGGGAGGGTCTTTAGGAGGGGAGAGACGGGACAGGGAAAAGCTTTTAGAGCCGAGTCACACGTTGCTCTGACCGCTCGCTCGGCTAGTGATCGGACCTGTGAGACCTTACACCTCCGTTACATATTGAGCGATAACTGTGCTTATGGAGCTGGACGGAGACGTGACGCGTGGACCCCCGCGGGGGCAGTCGTGCATGAAGACCACGGTAAATATGGAAACTAAGCAGCTGCCTGAACGCCGAGCCTTGGTGACGGTGATGTGGTGTTAAGGACAGTCATGGTACCGGTCTGTGTACATGTAGTCCTGGGTGGTGCAGCAGGGTGGAGGCGTCACTGCTCACTGGATGTCATATTCTCCTCGTTTATTTATGCTCACTCTCAGACTGCCAGCTGGAGAAATTACCCATGAGGCCGAGGGACAAGGCGCGAGTGATCGATGCAGCTAAACACGCCCACAAGTTCTGTAACGTGGAGGAGGACGAGAGTGTCTACCTGAAAAGGCCAGTAGCTGGTTATTAATGATCAGGATGATCACATCTGTATGTGTTAATAAACATAGACTCAATGGTGTTAATGAAGTTAATGAAGTTAATGGTGTTAATGATGTTAGTGACGTTAATGGTGTTAGTGACGTTAATGGTGTTAGTGATGTTAGTGTTGTTAATTATGTTAGTGATGTTAATGGCGTTAATGAAGTTAATGATGTTAGTGATGTTAACGGTGTTAATGATGTTAATGGTGGTAATGATGTTAGTGATGTTAGTGTTAATGGTGGTAATGATGTTAGTGATGTTAGTGTTAATGGTGTTAATGATGTTAGTGATGTTAATGGTGTTAATGAAGCTGTGTAATGTCCCGCAGGCCGGAGGGGATCGAGCGCCAGTACCGCAAGAAGTGTGGAAAGTAAGAAGCGTCCTGAATCCTTTATCTACTTCCAGCATCAGACTCTAGAACTCTCTGTTCCTCTTCGAGAACCTTTTAGTGTTGGGGTGGGGCAGGAGGGTTAGTAGGGTTGGGGTGGGGCAGGAGGTTTAGTTGTGTTAAAGTGCGGTGGGGGGTTATTAGTGTTGAGGTTGAGGAGTTTTAGTGGTGTTGGGGGCTGTTAGTGTTCAGGTGGGCCAGAGGGTTAGTAGTATTGAGATGGGTGAGGAAGATGGTTAGTAGTGTTGAGGTGCAGTGTGGGGGAGGGGGGGGGGTTATTCGTGTTTGAGTGTTAGTGGTGTTGGGGTGGGGAAAGGGGTTTAGTAGTGTTGAGGTGGGTGAGGAAGATGGTTAGTAGTGTTGAGGTGTGGTGAGGGGTTGTTAGTGTTAGAGTGGAGGAGTGTTAGTGGTTTTCGGGTGTGGGGCAGAAGGTTAATGATGTTGGGGGTTATTAGTGTTGGGGTGGAGGAGTGTTAGTGGTTTTGGGGAGGTTATTAGTGTTGGGGTGATGCGGTTGGTTGATGGGGGTTATTAGGGGGTTCTAAGTGTTGGGGTGCGGTGAAGGGTTATTAGTGTTGGGGTGGAGGAGTGTTAGTGGTTTTGGGGAGGTTATTAGTGTTGGGGTGGTGTGGTTGGTTGATGGGGTTATTAGGGAGTTCTAAGTGTTGGGATGGGCCAGAGGGTTAGTAGTGTTGGGGGATGTTAGTGTTGGGGTATTAGTGGGTAACCCCCACATGGGTTAAAGCTCCTTTAACCCTGAACACGCTGTCTCAGAGCTGGAACTGACCTCAGACCTCAACGCGGCTTACTGCGTTCAGGATACTGCTGCCTGTCTCGCTCCTCTCAGGGTTCTGTCCTCTCCGTTCTGCACCTTCCCTGTTTCCCTGTGTGTCCTAGGTGCGGGCTCCTCCTGTTCTATCAGCACCAGATGAAGAACACCCCCGTGACCTTTATAGTGGACGGAGCCGTGGTGAAGTTTGGCGAAGGCTTCGGGAACACCAGCATCTACAGCCAGAAACAGGAGGCCCCGAAGAAAGTGCGGGTGAGCCTGACGTAGCGGAGCGCCGGGGTGTGGTTACTCTGACGGGGTCGGATCCTTTAGCCTGAGGTTCTAGAACAGCAGATGAGCTCCTTCGTTTTTCGTGCTCCTAGGAGCCCCGTTACCTTACAGTACCCTCTTGGCTGTTTCCATCAACTCTCTGCACCAGCAGGTTTCACTGTGGTGAGGAGGATAGGAAGTTGGGCCTCCTGATGAAGCTGGGTTTGGCCTCCCTTTCTGGATCGGGCCTTCGTGTGGCGGGAGGTCTTGTGTGGTCTAGGGATCTTCAGAGGTTGGGTCCTGGCAGGTGTGGAGGGAGGACCCAAACGAACATGATGCCCTGGAGACGGTTACCGGGGCCGACCCCTGGAGCCAGACGTGGGGGTAGAGTTCCTCAGAGGGTGCGGACTCTGTAGCCTTGCTTGGGCCTGCCGGATCTGAACCCGGATGGTGAACTGGTATTGGGCTTCTTAGCTAGTCATGGATTGTCCATGGATCAGATGGCAGGATAGACCGGGTCAGACCCGGCGTGGCTGTGGCTACAAACGTGGTCTTGCTTGCCACAGCGGCTCGTCTAGCTATCTAGAACCAACCTGTGGAATTCACGCTTAGTATTTTACTGTTCTGCATAAACAAACGTTCTAGCAACGTCAGATTGCAAGCCACGAGGGTTCCACGAGGGTTCCACGAGGGTTCCACGAGGGTGCCACGAGGGTGCCACGAGGGTGCCACGAGGGTGCCACGAGGGTGCCCATTAAAACCTGACCTGTTCTAATCCCGGGTCGTTTTGGGGGGCGTGTTTTATCGCTCACTGTGCTGTAGGTGCCGATGGTTGATGGTGAGTTGGTGTGTTCCCCCAGGTGATGATGACGAAGCGCACCAAGGACATGGGCAAGTTCAGCTCGGTTACGGTGTCGACCATCGACGAGGAGGAGGAGGAGATCGAGGCGGTGAGTGCACGGTGGGCCGTCGGACCTGCCGATGGACAGTGTTACGGTGTAGGTGCTTTTGAAGGCCGTGCCTGATTGGCTGTCTCCTGCAGAGAGAAGTGGCGGACTCCTACGCTCAGAACGCTAAGGTCATCGAGAAGCAGCTGGAGAGGAAAGGCATGAGCAAGAAACGACTCCAGGAGCTGGTGAGCACGCATACGCCCCCCGTACGCTGCAGCTGTCCCGTCAGGACGTGGGTGTATAGACAGAGGAGGGTATAACGGGCACCGGTGGTTGGCACTCCTGGGTTCCTACCCGAGAGCGGGCTGCGGCTGTGGTCCCTCAGCCATAGGGAGCAGCACCTCCAACATGACTGATAGGCTAGAACACGGTGTCGGGGCAGCAGAGCTACTTCTCCATCCTCTCGTGTTGGACTGGTTCCCCTCCTGCAGAGCTACAGTGACTCTCTATCACCTCCTCAGGTACACAGTGGTATTACAGACAGCAGGAGCCAGGCTAGCTGGTTAGCTTGCAGCTCCGTACGTAGACGTCTTTGACGCAGAACTGTTATTACCTCACACTCTGTCGGTCACTAGCTCATTCTGGAACATATTAATCTAGGTTCCTACATAACGATTAATGCTACGTGGTTCTAGGAGGGTTCTTTAGTAAAGGAAATAGAGTTCTGGAGGGAACCATTTCATGCTTACAAGCTCCTGAAGAGTCACTGAGACGACCCTGCCGCTCTTTCGAGGCTGTGCTGTCAGGGGGCTTGTCTCGCCGTCGTTCCTGCCCGGCAGGAGGACCGGAACCGGGCAAAATGGACCCGAATGACCTAGAACGATATGCGGACCCTCTAGAATATAGTGAGACTGGAACCCCCGTCCCCTATGGCCTCACGGGGACCACATGGTAAGCAGCTAGCGTTGGTTTTGAGTAAATGAGAGAGAACCAGAGTCTGAAAATCAGAACCACCATCACCGAAACTTAGTAGCCTCAAGGGGTGCATGGTAAGTCGTGCTACCGGCTAGCGGTTTTCGAGTTAAGCCCCAAGAGAGCCAAAGAGTGTGAAAAACCAAAACAGCCTGTGCTGAAACCGAAAGCTTTAGTAGCATCATTACGCTGTCACTCAAAGCTAGGGGGTTTCAGTCCAGTGTCCAGGATCAGGTGTGTGTGTGAGAGAGAGGGGTGGTCTCACCATCGGAACCCCACCTACCGCCCAGATAAATGGTTTTAATTCAGGTGCGTAGGTGACTTCCGCGTAGTCCGATATATATATGTGTGTGTGTTTGATACAGTGAGGAAAGTAAGTATTTGAAAACCCTGCGACTTTGCAAGTTCTCCCACTTAGAAATCATGGAGGGTCTGAAATTTTCATCTTAGGTGCATGTCCACTGTGAGAGACAGAATCTGAAAAACAAAAATCCGGAAATCACGATGTTATTCGTGTGTTTCTGCTGCAGGTAAGTATTTAAACACCTGCCAATCAGCAAAAAATCAGGCCCTCAAAGACCTGTTAGTCCGCCTCTAAAAACTCCACCTCCACTCCACTTATTATTCTAAATTAGAAGCACCTGTTGGAGGTCGTTAGCTGCATAAAGACCCCTGTCCACCCCACACCATCAGTAAGACCCCAACGACTAACATGGCTTAGACCAAAGAGCTGTCCAAAGACACCAGAGACTAAACTGCTGACCTCCACAAGGCTGGAAAGGGCTACGGGGCAACTACCAAGCAGCTTGGTGAAGAAAGATCAACTGCTGGAGCAATTATTAGAAAATGGGAGGAGCTAAACATGACTGTCAATCTCCCTCGGGCTGGGGCTCCTCGTGGCGTATCAGTGATCCTAAGAAAGGTGAGGAATCAGTCCAGAACTACACGGGAGGAGCGGGTCAATGACCTGAAGAGAGCTGGCACCACTGTTTCCACGGTTACTGTGGGTAATACACTAAGACCTCACTGTTTAAAGTCCTGCATGGCACGGAAGGTTCCCCTGCTTAAACCAGCACACGCCCAGGCCCGGCTTAGGTCTGCCCATGACCATTTGGATGATCCAGAGGAGTCATGGGAGAAAGCTCTGTGGTCAGATGGTCTTAACTCCACTCGCCGTGTCTGGAGGACGAAGAATGATGAGCACCATCCCAAAATCACCACCCTACTGTGGAGCATGGGGGTGGAGCATCATGCTGTGGGGGTGTGTTTCTGCACATGGGACAGGACGACTGCACTGTGTTAAGGAGAGGAGGACCGGGGCCATGTGCTGCGAGATTTTGGGGAACAACCTCCTTCCCTCAGTTAGAGCAGTGAAGATGGGTCGTGGCTGGGTCTTCCAACATGACAATGACCCAAAGCACACAGCCAGGATAACCAAGGAGTGGCTCCGTAAGAAGCAGATCAAGGTTCTGGAGTGGCCTAGCCCGTCTCCAGACCTAAACCCTATAGAAGATCTTTGGAGGAAGCTCAAACTCTGTGTTTCTCAGCGACAGCCCAGAAACCCGGCTGATCTGGAGGAGATCTGTGTGGAGGAATGGGCCTCCCTGCTGCAGTGTGTGCACACCTGGTGAAGAACTACAGGACCTCTGTAACTGCAAACAAAGACCAAATACTAACACTGAGTTTCACAGGTGTTCAAATACTTACCTGCAGCAGTACCACACAAATACATTATTAATAAATCATACAGTGTGATTTCTGTCTCTAGATTATTTAGATTCTGTCTCTCACAGTGGACATGCACCTAAGATGAAAATGTCAGACCCCTCCATGATTTCTAAATGGGGGAACTTGCAAAGTCGCAGGGTGTTCAAATACTGATTTTCCTCCCTGTATGTAAAATTTAGATTTTATTTAATTTTAATTATATCACCATAAACGGGCACCGAGGCCGGGTCACGTTTGGCTGCATGAAAGATGAAAGAACATGTTAAAATGAAGCAATTACTCCTTTAAAAAAAGAGCTCGTTAACCCAATTACCATATGCAAATCATGGCGGCGGTGAAAGCTGGACCTGGATATCAATCACTGCTTCGAACAAAGGCCGGCCGACTCGGTGAATCTGAAGCCTCCTGGTTTAAAGTTGGGTTATAAATCTACACCGCCGTCTCTGAAACACGGTGTGTAGGCTTCCTGGGCTTTAACGGGGGCATGTGGATTGGAATGCCTGAGTCTGAAAGTCACCTGTCAGGACAGAACGGATACACAGGTAACCCTACAGTAATGAAACTCTCGTTACTGGCCTCCCTGTTTGATCATGTCGGAATCGTGTTGCTCAAACCTGCTCCACTCCTGAGTCCGGGAGGTGCTTGTTAATGGGATCTTACCCGTTTAGTCGTGCGTCTGTTTCCTAAATGGGGTTGACCATGGAATTGGTCTTTAGAGCGCACGACCGTGTCTCCGCTTGGGGTCTCGGATCTACCGATACGGACCTTCTGCAAACACCTGTGGGTTACAGGAAAGCTGGAGAGCCTCTGAGCCAGCCTGATGAACCCTGGTGGCGTTAGTTGTGGTGGTCCGATGTTTGTTTTAGAGCGGTGTCCTTGGTTCGGACCTGGCGGTGCTGACCCATAGCCCATGTAAACGAGGCGCCGGAGTGCTCCGATGCTCATTTCTCCCTTTAAGGCCATGAAGTGGACGTAGCTTTCCTCCAGTGTTTCCCAACATGATGGCGCACGTGTGGACAGTTTCAGGTCGTCATGAACTTTGCTGGAAGCTAACTAATGGATGTGTAACCATGGAAACGGTATTAGCAGGTTCTTCAGGCACTGAATTTGAAATGGTCGATTCGGTGTACGGGAAAGGGAGCTCGTAATCTGAATAATTCTAATGTAATTTCTGAGAAAGGTGGAGTGCCGAAGCTGTAATGGTGCCGTAGTGATGTCAGCGTGTCGGTTTAATTATTAACTAAATAGAAAAATGTAAAAATTTAAATTTGTGATGGGGGGAAAAAGAAATCTCGGGATTGTAAAGGACTGGTCTGAATTCTTACCAGTGAGAGACTCGTACAGGTAAAGAGTCGTACAGGTAAATTATTAAGGTTAATGTTTTAGGCGAGTGATAATATCTCTGTTTTTATTAAACTGGTTTATCAGTCTCATCTTTCTGATGCTCTGCTTCTAAGTTATGGATCTCAGTTCCAGCTTTTATTGGACAGTTAGCTTAGCGCCCCCTTCAGGATCGCTCAGACTTCCCCTGGGTAAAGATTAGTGTGGTCTCTTTCCCCCACAAAATCACCAGAACAGTATAAACTTAATTTTATGATTTTAGCAAATATATGTGTGTATATATGAAAAACAAATCTTTAAAAAACGTTGTTTTGTTTATTAATATTATTATTATTATTATTATTATTATTATTATTATTATTATTATTATTAAATTTTTAATTAGATTAATGAATAGATGGCTGGATAGATATTTTTATTATTATTAGGTAGGTAGGTAGATATTGTGTTATAGTTAGATATTTTTTATTATTGTTATTAAATTAATAGTTGGATGATTATTATTATTATTGTTATTATATTACTAATTAGCTTAATGAATAGATGGATGGATGGATAGATATGTTTATTATTATTAAATAGATAGATAGATATTGTGTTATTATTGTTATTATATATTTTTATTGTTGTTATTAATTATATAGATAGGTGTGACAGACACCGTTCGGTTTGACAGACAGGTGGATATCGTGGGTGTCGCAGCCTCTTCTGCTCCGGTTTACCATCGCCCTGCACAGGTTCTCCGAGAGAACCGTGTCCTCCGAGAGAACCGTGTCCTCCAAGCAGGTCTGCTTTACCGATCCCAGCCTGCTCTGTAATTACCGCACTGCTCTGAGCTGTGTGTGCGGACACCCAGCCGTGACGCTGTTGATTTGTTTGACGTTATTACCGGGACGCAGGAGGGCGTGAGGCTGGAGTGTGCGGTTGTCCGAGTGTGTGAGGCAGTGATGAGTGTGCGTGTGACTGGGAATAACGCTAATCAACTCATAAATCAATACGGCAGTATCTGACTCTAAGCTCCGCCCACATTAGAGTGACTTACAGAAAGTACCGGCGGCTACCCGCTCGGCTCGCTACTGTAGATATGGGCACAGGGACCGGTGGGTTAGGAGTTGGACCTCCTGTGTCTGCTCCGCTCACACCACCTCCACCACCTCCACTACGTCAGGGTCGCTGGAGCGCTCCGGGGCTCTTCGGGTGATGAGTGTATGTTCTTTACATTAGATATGGTGTTTAGTCCCTGTTGTCCAGCCCTGATCGGACTCGCTGGCCAGGAATGGACCCTGTGACCCACACGTGTTGGGTACCCATAGTATATGTTGGTGTTTCACAACCAAAATGACGAGGGTGTTCAGCCCCCTGCCTGATTGTGTTCCTTCTGTTGAGCCGTAAACTAGAACCCGCTGATATGTCTGTTAGCTAAAGGTTAGCCTGTGTAGTTAACCCCAGACTAAAACTAACCCCAGACTAAAACTAACCTCAGTCAAGCCTTGTGTTAGGATAGGGAGGTGCGGAGGGAAGTAGGCAGGCGGGTAGGTAGGTAGGGGATGGAGAATTAGGGAGTGAGGAAGGTATGTGGTGAGGTAGGGAGTGGGATAAGGAGGTGGGTAGGGTGGTGTGCTGCAAGGGCGGGATGTAGATGCATATGGAGCTACAAAGGGAAGTAGGTAGGTAGGTGGAAAGGTAGGTACAGAGGGTGGTAGGCACGGAGGGTGGCTATGTAGGTAGGCAGGTAGACAATGGAATTAGAGAGGTAGGTAGGTATGTGGTGGGGTAGGGTGTGGGGTAAGGAGGTAGGTACGTGGTGGGGTAGGGTGTGACAGCCGGCTGGCCTTGGCTGATCCACTGCCTCTGGAGCAGGATGGGGATTGATTTTTCACAGAACTGTCACTTTCACTAGCCAGGAGACGTCGGCACGGCGACGAGACCCTGCTTTTAATAACCTGTTATTGGGGACAGAGACAGACAGACAGAGAGAGAGAGAGAGAGAGACACACAGAGAGAGAGAGAGAGACAGACAGACAGACAGAAAGAGAGGCCTTCAGATTACGGCTGTGTTAGAGCCGGTACATGCAGTAATCTGGAAAGCGGTTCTCCGGGACGCGTGCGGTTCCCCCGGTACGCGAGCGGTTCCCCCGGTACGCGAGCGGTTCCCCCGGTACGCGAGCGGTTCTCCGGTCCGCGAGCGAATTCTTCGGCACGCGAGCGTTTCCCCGGTGCGAGAGCGGTTCTCCGGGACGCGTGCGGTTCCCCGTGCGGTTCCCCCGGCACGAGAGCGGTTCCCCCGGCACGAGAGCGGTTCCCCCGGCACGCGAGCGGTTCCCCCGGTACGCGAGCGGTTCCCCCGGTACGCGAGCGGTTCCCCCGGTACGCGAGCGGTTCTCCGGAACGCGTGTTTGTTCTCCAGGCTGTTACTGTGTTGACTGTTGGCCGTCGGTGGACGTTTGTTTACACCAGCGGTTTTCAAATCGTGGCTGGCAGTGTGGGGGCGAGGCGGACGCTAGGCAGCCTTGGACAAGCTCTCTTCAAAACCAGAGCTGAATGAAGTGGAAACTTGACCACGCCCACAAACGACGTGGAGGTCTATATATGGAGTGTCACGTAAACAGCAGGAGGGGCTCAAGGTCGCTGCACTCGCAGGTCCCCAGTCTGTTCTCGCTTCACCGTAACAGAGTAGCGGTGTTATAGGGTGGAGAGGGAGGTACGGCGGGAGGTAGGCAGGCCTGATCTCTCTTTAGGGTCTAGGTGTCTTATTATTATTATTATTATTATTATTATTATTATTATTATTATTGATATGTCGTAACCGTGGAGGCGGAGCTTAGTTTCAGTCTTTGATCCTGACTATTTAAGTTTATTTCAGTGTATAAAATACTTGTTGGGTTTTGAGACCCACCTGCAGAAGCGAGTCCTGACGGGACATTACAGTATGTTTACCCTTGTTTGTTTGTTTGTTTATTTGTTTATTTGTTTATTTGTTTGTTTGTTTATTTGTTTCTTTGTTTGTTTGTGTTTCAGGCTGAACTAGAAGCCAAGAAGGCCAAGATGAAGGGAACTCTGATTGATAACCAGTTCAAGTAGGCTCTGCGTACGTACGTGTACGTATATACACGCGTATATAAGGGCGGAAACTTGCATTGTAAACTAGCAGGTCGTGGAGGTCGTGGAGGTCACATGGTCTTACATGGTGAACAGAAATCAATACAGGTGTTATTAAGACCCTACGTAGGCAGCCTTCATTTAAGGGCCCACCGCTGTATTCATGTGGAACTGACCTCCACCTTAAACCGTCTTTTCTTTTCTGGTAAATATTTTTAAAATTTGTAAATATTCCTGTTCTGCATTTACTGTTTCACTTAAATAAAGTTTTACACAAACTCAGTCTATACCACAGTACCTACATTTAGAGCTTAGAGTTATACACTCCACCTAATGAGGAACTGTAGAACAGACTCAGTCTATACCACAGTACCTACATTTAGAGCTTAGAGTTATACACTCCACCTAATGAGAAACTGTAGAACAGACTCAGTCTATACCACAGTACCTACATTTAGAGCTTAGAGTTATACACTCCACCTAATGAGAAACTGTAGAACAGACTCAGTCTATACCACAGTACCTACATTTAGAGCATAGAGTTATACACTCCACCTAATGAGGAACTGTAGAACAGACTCAGTCTATACCACAGTACCTACATTTAGAGCTTAGAGTTGTACACTCCACCTAATGAGGAACTGTAGAACAGACTCAGTCTATACCACAGTACCTACATTTAGAGTTTAGAGTTATACACTCCACCTAATGAGGACCTGTAGAACAGACTCAGTATATACCACAGTACCTACATTTAGAGCTTAGAGTTATACACTCGACCTAATGAGGACCTGTAGAACAGACTCAGTCTATACCACAGTACCTACATTTAGAGCTTAGAGTTGTACACTCCACCTAATGAGGAACTGTAGAACAGACTCAGTCTATACCACAGTACCTACATTTAGAGTTTAGAGTTATACACTCCACCTAATGAGGACCTGTAGAACAGACTCAGTCTATACCACAGTACCTACATTTAGAGCTTAGAGTTATACACTCCACCTAATGAGAAACTGTAGAACAGACTCAGTCTATACCACAGTACCTACATTTAGAGCTTAGAGTTATACACTCCACCTAATGAGAAACTGTAGAACAGACTCAGTCTATACCACAGTACCTACATTTAGAGCTTAGAGTTATACACTCCACCTAATGAGAAACTGTAGAACAGACTCAGTCTATACCACAGTACCTACATTTAGAGCATAGAGTTATACACTCGACCTAATGAGGACCTGTAGAACAGACTCAGTCTATACCACAGTACCTACATTTAGAGCTTAGAGTTATACACTCCACCTAATGAGGACCTGTAGAACAGACTCAGTCTATACCACAGTACCTACATTTAGAGCATAGAGTTATACACTCGACCTAATGAGGACCTGTAGAACAGACTCAGTCTATACCACAGTACCTACATTTAGAGCTTAGAGTTATACACTCCACCTAATGAGGACCTGTAGAACAGACTTGGTTGTTTCCTGATGAGTTACTGGCCCAGTTTGTCTCTGACTTTGATGACGTTGTCGGTGACCGCTGGACGCGAGTGTGCGCTGACCTGGCACTGATCCTTACAGCTGTGGTAGTAAGTGAGCACGCACCGACACATCAGTGGAGTGTTAGAGTGTTGGTGAGAGCTGTTATTGATAAGTCTGATCTGTCTATCTCCTTCTACAGTTAACAGTGCCTCCTGAAACACACTAATACAATAACCTGTGTGTGTTATTTACACAGTCTGTTTTGACATGAGAGTGTATATATGTGTGTATATATATATATATATATATATATATGTATGTATGTATATGTATGTTCGTATATGTGTGTGTGTCTGTGTGTATGTATGTATATGTGTATATATATAAAAATAGTTAAACATTTACTTTAATATAATATTCTAAATCTATAAAGACATATTGGACAGATGAACTAAAGTAAAAAATATAGAATTTTTTAAAAATTAATTTTTATTTTTTTTAGCTTATAGTTGATGGCGCACTTTGATTTGACTTAACATTGTTTTATATTAATATTATATTTTATTTTCATATTTATAATTTATATATATATATAATTTTACAGGTTGATATAATGTAAATCTACAAGTCATGATATGTAAAATACCAATACCCGTTTCTGTGACTCGTTCCTCCTCACCCTGACAGCTCCACTAGTGCTCTGCACCTGCGCTCCCTCCCTCCCTCCCTCCTGGCATTGTATGTGTGATTAGTGATCATTTGAGGTTCAGTAATCTAAACATGTGCACCTGTGCTCTGCGGGGTACCTGTGCAGGTGCGCGGCAGCACCCTGGCGTTTAACGGCATTACAGACCATTAGATACAAATGAGGCCGGATGGACGCGTCCCCGTAAGGAGGGCCGAGCGTGTGGTGTGAATAGAAAGCCTCGGAGGGGCTTCGCAGTGTCGCCCTCAAAGACTCGCAGGTAGGTTCGGCTCCGCTTTGGCGGCGAGGGGTTCTGGAGTGTCTGGAGCTCGAACCCGGGGTCTTCTCCTGACTCAGGTTTGTAAATATAGAGCGATGATGAACTGGAAGACGAAAGTTACATTCCCCGTCACTTTCCCTCCAATCCAATCCCACCTGGCGTCATTTCCTCCTCCCGCTCACGGATGGGTGTGGCATCGCCCAGGGAGCCACACAGCTCACAACCTGCTGATGTTGGGGGCCACTTCACCGACCACGAGGCCCTGAAAAGTCCAGGTACCTGCCGCACACACACTAATTAGGAAAACGATATGTTATAGCCTTATTAAACGTGAGATTGGAATTCTGTGATTGACATTATGTAAACGTATAGCTTGATATTAAATATCTACAGTAAATATATATCTACAGTGTATCTAATAAATCCATACGTTTAAATACACCATAAAAATGATAATCATAACGTTAATTTTTGATATTATATTTATTACCTTGTCTCAGATTAAACCAGCCTACTAATTTTATTATAGTTAGTTGTACTTTATATTTATATTTTTATATATATATATATTATATATAATATATATTATATATTGTAGCTGGATCATATAGACTTAGTTTTGCCCTTTGTAATTTTGGACTCCCTTATGGATGGTTGTGGTATAGCAGGGGGTTCAAACCCTGAACCTCCTGATGTTGGGGTCAACACCTGGGCCGACAGTGAGCGGTGAAAACGTGAGTGAATGTTCTACGCTGTGGTTTTACCCGTAAATGTGTAACACGCCGTTATAAATACCCGTCTTACGCTTATCGTATACGGCATGTGATGTTACCCGAAGTGTTTGGAAGATGTTTGGTCGTGCTGGGCCAGTGAATCTGGAATACAGTAGTTAAAATGTAGAAATGTAAAAATACCAGGTTCTAGGGTTAGGAGTGTGGTATGTGAAGTATTCAGCTTGGTGTGTTGGTGTTGCTGAACGTGCGGTGATGGTGGGTATAGAACTACAGTCTCAGGTCTGTAAGTGTGTTATCTGATATGAACAGTAGAGCGAATCTGAGTGTGTGTGGGTGTGTGCGGGTGGGTGTGGGTGTGGGCTGGTGTGTTAGTGTTGCTGAACGTGCGGTGATGGTGGTTATAGAACCACAGTCTAAGGTCTGTGTATGGTCTGATATGAACAGTAGAGAGAATCTTAGTGTGTGTATGTCTGTGTGTGTGTTGGTGTGTATTGTGTGTGGTTGTGTGCGGGTGGGTGGGTGTGGGCTGGTGTGTGTGTTGGTGTTGCTGAACGTGCGGTGATGGTGGGTATAGAACTACAGTCTGAGGTCTGTGTGTTATCTGATATGAACAGTAGAGAGAATCTGAGTGTGTGTGTGGGTGTGTGCGGGTGGGTGTGGGCTGGTGTGTTAGTGTTGCTGAATGTGCGGTGATGGTGGTTATGGAACTACAGTCTCAGGTCTGTAAGTGTGTTATCTGATATGAACAGTAGAGAGAATCTGAGCATGTGTGTATTGTGTGTGTGTATGTCTGTGTGTGCGGGTGGGTGTGTTGGTGTGTATTGTGTGTGGGTGTGGGCTGGTGTGTGTGTGTGTGTGAGGGATAAGGAATGCTGAGACTCCTCAGGATTCGGAACAGCGGGATCAGAATAAAGTTAACCTCCTGCAGGTGAGTGTGTGTGTGTTTGGGTGTGTGAGAGAGAGAGTATGTGTGTTTGTGTGTGGATATGTGGGTGAGTGTGAGTGTGTGGGGTGTTTGTGGGTTTATGTTGGTGTGTATTCTGTGTGTGTGTTGAGGTGTGGGTGAGTGGGTGTGTGTGTGTCTGTATGTGTAAGAGTGTATGTGTGTGGGTGTGTGTTGGTGTGTATTGTGTGTGGGTGTGTGTTGGTGTGTGTGGGTGTGTGTTGGTGTGTATTGTGTGTGGGTGTGTGTTGGTGTATAGTGGGTGGGTGTGTGTGTGTGGGTGTGTGTTGGTGTGTATAGTGTGCTGGTGTGTGTGTATGTGCTGGTGTGTGTGTGGGTGTGTGTATAGTGTGTGTGTGTGGGTGTGTGTATAGTGTGTGTGTGTGTGTGTGTATAGTGTGTGGGTGTGTGTATGTGCTGGTGTGTGTGTGTGGGTGTGTGTGTGTGTGCGGGTGTAAAGGTTAATATGATGCTAATGTAGTAACTCTCTCTCTCTCTGTGGGGATTATCAGCTGAGGGGGTGTCGCTCCTGCTCCTTCCACAGCCCGGTCCTTTAAATGGAATTCCACCCGCACGTCAGAACTTAAGACGTGTGGTATGTTGTGAGAGGTTCAGGTACAGTGGTGGTTACAGGAACCAGGGTTCTCCATGTCTAGAACACATATATACACCTATCTAACCCCGCAGTGATCCTACACGTGTCCTCTGAGTGTGTATGGAATGTTGATGATGAAAATCTGGAAAACCTGGAAACACTAAGCTCCTTTGGGGGACTATTTGACCTCACAGCGCCCTGCAGCATGTATCCCTCCACCATGAATGGAGTTTAAGGCTGAGATCTTCTCCACACTATCATAAACAGCGTCTCAGACATCAGGCAGCGTATTCAGAACCACCTCCTGTAGGAACTTCCTGTGAGGGAGCTTTTAGAGGGGGACGTCTGGTTACCTTCACCACCACTGGGAACGGTTCTGACTTCACTTCACATGCCCTCAGAACACCTCAACTGGATAACTGGGCTCCAGGGACTACCTAGAACCATCTACTGGACGTGCTGACATCTTGGTGCTAACCACGGTGCCTCCACACACGGATTCGTTGGGCGTCTCCACCAAGACTAAAGCGGGACTCGTCACTGAAGATGACCCGCTGCCATTCTGAGTCCCTCCATGACAGTCTGGTACGACACCACTGCAGTCTTTGGTGACGGTGACGTGGTGTTAAGGACAGTCGTGGTAACGGTCTGTGTGCATGTAGTCCTGCGTGGTGCAGCTGTCTGCCGATGGTGCTGCACTAACAGGAGGACTGATGGAGGACACCACTGCTCGCTGGAGGTCTGTAATGGTGGTGTTGGGTCAGTCAGGTACAGAGATGAGAACCGTCCAAGTGTGCGGCCGAACCTACACACCAGGTTTGGTTTATGTGGTGTCTATATGAAACTCTTTCTTCTCGTTCTTTCTTTCATCTCTCCCTCAGTCGGATGGATGAACACTCAGGGATTACGGTGATTGTTATTGCAGTATAAGCTTTTAATTAAACACCCTTCATTAATTAAACACACTCTGTCACCCCGGTGTGTGTGTGGGGGGGGTGTGGGTGTGGGTGTGTGCGGGAGAGCGAGAGAACACTTTCAAGTTTTTATTTCAGGGAAAATGAACAGCTCCCAGAATGCTCTTTCAAGTTCACCTTGATGAATATTGATGTTTGCGTATTCGTGTGGGTGTGTGTGTGTGCGGGTGTGTGTGCGGGGGTGTATTAGAGTCCTGGCGGAGTGTTTAATAACGCTCTGCTGCACCGTGTTATTGTGGATGGGTTTAGAAGAGCTGAATGTGACACCAGAGCGTTTACCTGCGTCACGGAGCCCACAGTTCGACTTCTCCTGGTCCTCCATACCGCAAACGAGCTGGAGAGCCTCCGTCAGCAGCATCACCTCCACCAAACGCCTCCTGAGGAGAACCGAGAACGTAACGGATGAAGCACCTGTGGAACCCCACACCTGCAGTCTCAGCTCGTTAATTGAGCTAATTAGCCAGTTAGCTCCTGGAGGACCTCTTCCTGGTTCTAGCCTGCACTGTGGATGTTCCTCAGTGTGCTCAGTAAGAGACGTGAACCGTACAGCTGTGTGTGGTAGCAGTGTAGTTAGACTGCGTTTATCTAGAACTCAGATAATCAGAACCATGTTTTATTAGTGATCAGTGTTGGGGTCCAGCTATTTCCCAATATGAGTGTGTAGTACAGTTTAATGTTCAGTATCAGTCCATCGTTAGTCATGGAACCGCACACCTACGCCATTGCTTGCCTACCTCCAACTCCTCACCATCACCACATGCTGTTAGCAGTGTGCCAGTTGATGGTATATCAGCCGTGAGTAATCGTAGGCTCCATTAGCCTAGCTGTAGAAACTGTCGCTGAACTACAGCGTTAATCTGGTAGCTTCACACTTTAAGGTGTGGAAATCTTCTCACCTTGATCTGACCAAGGACGTGTGAGATCTCTCAGTCTACGCGTGGGAGGGCAAATCCAGCCCTGTTCCCTTTCACACAATTCAGAGTTCTGATAGAGTTAGCATCCGGAATAAAGTTCTAATAGAGTTACCATCCGGAATAAAGTTCTAATAGAGTTACCATCCGGAATAAAGTTCTAATAGAGTTACCATCCGGAATAAAGTTCTAATAGAGTTACCATCCGGAATAAAGTTCTAATAGAGTTACCATCCGGAATAAAGTTCTAATAGAGTTACCATCCGGAATAAAGTTCTAATAGAGTTACCATCCGGAATAAAGTTCTAATAGAGTTACCTAATAGAGTTACCTCCGGAAGAATGATAAGTTGCATCCTGAGAGAGTTATCCGGAAATCCTAATAGAATGTTCCAAAGTTGTTCTTATAGAGTTAGCATCGGAATAAAGTTTCTGATAAAGTTACTGTCCGGAATAAAGAGAGTTACCGTCGTGAATAAAGTTTCTACTAGTACCGTATCGGAATAAAGTTCTAATAGAGTTACCGTCCGGAATAAAGTTTATATTAGATCCGGAATAAAGTTCTAGATTAGAATAAGTAATAGCATTACCATCCGGAATAAAGTTCTAATAGTTACCATCCGGAATAAAGTTCTAATAGAGTCACATCCAGAATGAAGTTCTAATAGAGTTACCATCCGGAATAACGTTCTAATAGAGTTAGCATCCGGAATGAAGTTCTAATAGAGTTACCATCCGGATTGAAGTTGTGATGAGGAGTGAATGAAGCTCGGATCAGGTTTGAATAAGGCTCATGTTAAACTTGTGAATGTTGATTTAATATGATGAATATGTATTGATTATTGATTATTGATTATTGGTTATTGAGTATTGATTATTGGTTATTGATTATTGATTATTGATTGGCGTGTTTGTAAACAGGGTGTCTTCCAGTGAGCTGGTCAGTCGTGAGATCCAGGGTTCACTGATGTTTGACTGGTCAGACTGGCTTCACTGTGCTTTCAGCATTTGCAGTGCAGTGGCGCCACCTAGTGGCTATAAAAGGAAACGCTGGTTTGGCCATTGAGTGACAGGTTTCAGTGCCACACTCATCTGGGTACAGGGTCTACCGGAATAAAAAAAAAAAATCTCTTAAAATCCATAAATACCCATTAATGCAGTCAGTAATGGAGAGATCACTATCGATAGAGTAATTAATCCAGAGTTATGATTACATTATAGGAGACCAAGGGTGGTTCTTCGCTCTAGGTCCTCCAGTCGGCGCTATAGGGCCTCCTAGTTGGAGCTGCTGCTTCAGTGTAACAGTGTGAGGGTCTCTACACAGCCTGTGTGCGGTGTGTGTTCTGGGCTGCTGTAGAAACATGGCGGTGGTAGTCTCTGTTGGGAGTGCTTTCCGTTCGGACTCGTGCGGGTGTTATGTTTTGAGTTGCTCTCAAGAGATAGAAGTTTGAAAGCTTCGGGATGGGCGGGAATGGTTCTTCATCAACGTATTCGCGCTCCCATACCAGTCACCACAGCTGACTGCCGTAGCATGTCACAGCAGACAGAGGCCCCTGCCACCGAAGCAAGGAACTAACCTGACACCACAGACCGTTACCATCGACTGTCCTTAACACCACGTCACCGGTCACCCAAAGGACTGCAGTGGTGTCGTAATACCAGAACTGTCATGGAGTGGACCTCAGGGAGAATGGCGAGCGGGTCACTCCTTGCAGCCTAGTGACGAGTCCCGCTTTAGTCTTGGGGGAGCACCGCCCAACGAATCCGGTGTGTGGATAGGGGCACCGTGAGTCAGCAACCAAGATGATAACGCTCTGTGAGTCACAACGTCCAGTAAGACCTGGAGGTGTCCCTCCACCTCCACCCCAACCCGCACACATTCTGCAGGAACTGTGTGAGGGATGTTCAAGCTGCATGGGATGGATTTATCACTAAGGTTACTCCATGTCAGGAAAACCTTCTACAGCTCCATACCGACGAGAAGTTACGGCAGTGTTGGGGCAGGTTAGCATGCTTATTAATTATTACTTCCTTATTATTATTATTATTATTATTATTATTTATTAGGATTATTCATTCACTATTATTGATATGTCGATTATTATTATTGTTATTATTATTATTATTATTATTATTATTGTTATTATTATTATTATTATTATTATTATTATTGTTATTATTGTTATTATTATTATTATTCCTTTTGCACACCACCTGGCTGTAATATAGGTACTATGTGGGTTTATGGTGACTGAGCTGAGCTGGTCTAGATGAATTACACCGTGATGTCCACTAGATGGCAGCACAGGACTATTAGTTCCTGAATTCTGTAGCACTGTGTGAGGAACCAAACAGCTGAATATTCAACCTGGAGTCTGTACCTCACCTCAACACTGTCTAGTGTTAGTGTCTGGACCATTTGGTACTCAACCCACACTCTCAC
The DNA here is from genome assembly GCA_024036415.1 of Prochilodus magdalenae. Taxonomy (NCBI): domain Eukaryota; kingdom Metazoa; phylum Chordata; class Actinopteri; order Characiformes; family Prochilodontidae; genus Prochilodus; species Prochilodus magdalenae. The sequence continues at coordinate 138,344 of JAMWET010003127.1, forward strand.
CACCACTTATACCCCCACCCACACTCTCACCCACCACTGCTTCCACCCTCACCCACACTCTCACCCACCCAACTCTCACTAGCTTTACCGAGATCACCACTTTACCATCACTCCTCACTTATCACATCAACCGCACCCACACTCTCACCCACTCTCACCCCACACACTTCTCACTTTCCACCCTTTACCACCACACGTCTCTCCCACCCTCTCTATACCACGCTCACCCACCACTCCATCCTGCAAACCACACTTCTCACACTAACCCTCACACCCACAACCGCCTGCACCAACCCCACCGTCACCCACAACCAAATCCCCATAGCCACCCTCACCCATAACCCCACCTCCACCCTTTACCCACACGTCTACCATCACCATTACCCCACCCCACCTTCCTCCCTAAAGCTGTTTTGATTCCTCCTGGGTGGAGCTGATGAGGCGTATGTAGCAGGGAGGTGGTGTAAGCGAGCTGCCGTACCTGTGTCTCACCGCAGGCCTGTTTTCCGTTCGGCATGTCGCACGGTGCGACCTTTCATGACGATCAGCTCGTCACGCCGCGCGGTCAGAGCCTGCTGCAGTCTCATCAGCGTGATGATGCCACGCTGGGCGGTTTGAGGCCGGCGAGCGCGCTGACTGTGCCGGCTGGCAAACGCCCGTCTCAGAGCTGGCACCCGGAGAAGAAGAGAGACGAGAGCGGGTTTTCCGCGCTCCAGATTGGCTCAAGTGTCATTGATTTTCCAGGACGGCGATTGGCCAGAAACAGTACCACGGGCCCCTCCTTGTCCCTCCCCTTGTAACCGAATTCCCCCAGAGCTAAACAGAGCCGAGTCCATCCCCTCTGATCTATTAATATATAATAATCTTATTAATAACATTAATACAGCAGGGCCTAGACTGTCCCGGAACAGACTCGTTAATATTCACACCCCCAGCATCTACATACAACCACACCGGAGCTACAGAACCAGCACGGTGGACTGGGTGGAGAACCCCAGCGCTCCAGGCTCCCAACTGTCAGCGGTACATGGTGGAGGTTCATCTTTAACCCAGGCTGGAGTTCTTCCCTGTTCACTTAGCTTCCTAATCCAACGCGTTTCCGTTCCACCTTAAAAAATACTGCAGCTCCCGTACCATTTAAGGTGGAGCAGAGGAATTCCCAACACAAGCTGCGAGAGAGACAACCGGAAACTCCAAGCTCCACATCTTGCCCACGTCTGCACACATTTCCACTCCGTACAGATTCCCAAACCTCTCTGACAATATGGTCGCAGCTCCTGCTCAGCGTCTGACCCTGAGAAGAGACTGAGGAGAGGAGGAGCAGCTCCACCTTTATTAGCACCACCACACCCAATCAGCAGCCTGTAAGTAGCAGCCATGCTGTGTGATTGTATCCGTGTGTGGCGGTTGGAGCAGATCATCTTAAACTGAGAGCTCCACAGTGAGGATCAGCTTTAGTCTACTGTGTGTTGGTGGAGCCAGTAGCTAGTACAGGGAACGCTAGCGACTAGCATTAGCACAGAGTAACTAGCATAGCTAACTAAGTAATATGAGGGCGGAGCTTATTTACAGAGGCTTATTGTATTGAGTCTGTTTCCACACGGTGCTTCTGCGTGATCATGGTGGGCGGGGTCTCGCTGTCTTTTCCCAGCCTCCGCCATGATGTCTATGGGAATACCGAGGTAGCTGCTTCTTCTAGCCGTGGAAGATGGTTGTTGGCGTGTGACGTGGTGCCATAAAGTGCTACGCCGCTCTATAGCAGGCATTCCGGACCCGGAGTGGGAATGACAGAGTTCCGTCAGAATGATCCTGAAACTGCTGTTTTAGGATGCAGTCGTTCCATGTTGCTTTAAATATCCCAGTTGATTTCCGTTCCATCAGCGGAGCGGCCACTAGGGGGCCCTGCAGGAAGAGGCTATGAGGAAACCCTGGACCCAGTGGGAATGCTGGGAACGTCGAGCTTGTCTGATGAACCTAAGCTCTGCCTAATGAAACGTTAGCGGTGTGAGGACCGTAGAGGGCAGATACTGAGTGTGAGCCTGATCTGCAGAGTGAGACTGACCTGTGGGCGGAGCTTACACGTCTGCCTCTGTCTCTCTCTCTCTCTCCCTCTCTCTCTCCCTCTCTCTCTTTCTGTCTCTCTCTCTCTCTCTCTCTCTCTCTCTCTCTCTCTCCCTCCCTCTCTGTCTCTGTCTCCCTGTCTCTCTCTCTCTCTCTCTCTCTCTCTGTCTCCCTGTCTCTCTCTCTCTCTCTCTCTCTCTCTCTCTCTGTCTCTGTCTCCCTGTCTCTTCTTCTCCATCTCTCGGTCTCTCTGTCTCTCTGTCTCCCTGTCTCCTCTCTCTCTCTCTCATCATCTTCCTCTCTCTCTCCATCTTTCGGCGTCCTCTCTCTCTCCCTCCTGTCTCTACTCTCTCTCTCTCTCTTTTCTGTCTCTCTCCTCATGTCTCTCCTCTTCTCATCTCTCTCCTCCTCCCTCCCATCTCTCTCTCTCATCTGTCGCATGTCTCCCTGTCCCTCTCATCCCCTCTCTCTCTCCTCCCTCCCCTCCCTCTCAATCTCTATCTCGTCTCACATCTGTCTCTGTCTCCCTGTCTCTCTCTCTCGTCTCAGTCTTCTCTCTCTCTGTCTCTTTCAACTCTCTCCTCTCTGTCTCTATCCTATCTCATCTCTCGATCCTCTATCCCCTCTCGTCACCATCGCTCGCTCTCTCTCCGTCATCCTTTCCACTCGTCTCCCATCATCTCTCTCTCTTCTCCTACCCCCTCCCCTTCTCTGTCTCCCTGTCTCTCCCTGTTCCCTCTCCCCTCTCCCTCATCTCTCCTCTCTCTCTTCTCCCCTCTCCCCTCCTCTCTCTTCCCCACCCCTCTTCTCCTCTCTCCCCCCGCTCTCTCTCGCCTCTCTCTTCTCAGTCTCTCGTCTCTCGCTCTCCTGTCGGTCTCTGGGGAGGTTGCCGGTCTCTGGTCTCTCCCTCCCCGCCCACCCTTCTCTCTCTCTCCCTACCTCCCCCCCTCTCTCTCTGTCTGCTCCCTCCCTCCCCCCCCCCTCTCTCTCTCTCCCCCCACCCTCGCTCTCTCTCTCTCTGTCGAATCCATCTAGTCTCATCCCCATCCTCTCGTCCGACTTTTCCGAATCATCTCTCAGTGTCATCTCTCTCTCTCTCGTCTGATCCCTCCCCCCCCCCCTCTCTTCTCCCGTCTCTCTCTCATCGACTCTCGCGCTCTGTCTCTCACATCAGTCTCGCATCTCTCTCTATCAGTATACACTCCCTCTCGTCTGTCTCTCTCTCTCTCTCTCTCTCCCTCCCCTCCCTCCTCTGCCCTCTCCTCCCATGTCCCTCCCCCCCCCCCCCTCTCAATCACCTTCGCATCTGTCTCCTCCTCTCTCTGTCTTCGCTCTCTCCAATATCGCCACCCCCCCCCCGCCCCCCCCCCCCCCCCCCCGCTCCCTCTCTCCCCCTCTCTGAGTTAATAGTCCTCCTTGTACCTCCGGATGTTGGGTATTGATTGATGGTCAGTCTCCTCTGAAACTCGGCGTTCCACAGATCCGATATCAGAGATCTCCTGCAGCACTTTAACTCCATCAATACGGATCAGATATCGGGCACGTGTCTCCGCCCGCTCCATCTGCGCTGATCACGTATCAGACATGGCCTTTAAAGAGCTCCATCCTGTATTACTACACGTCTCCGCCTCATTACAGCTCGGATATCACCCTGCGGATCAGACGCGATGGGGATCTATTAAAGCCAGCTGTGGTGAGTCCTGACCCGTCCAGTAATCACACGGCTAAACCGTCCGGCCTCAGACCAGCCTCGTCAACCCGGCCGGCCCTCAAGGTCAGACCAGCCTCGCCACCTAGTGTTCTGTTACTGGGAGCCGTTTGTCTTCTACGAGTACAGGGTAAATAATAACATACACACACATACAGACATACATACAGACATACAGACAGACAGACACACATACAGACATACATACAGACATACAGACATACATACAGACATACATACAGACATACATACAGACATACATACAGACATACATACATACATACACACACACATACAGACATACATACAGACATACATACATACATACACACACACATACAGACATACATACAGACATACATACAGACATACACACATCGCTTTCCAAAAAAAAATATATTAATTTCAAGTCACTGATTCGGTGGGAAGGCAGCGTTGAAATAGTCTCAGACTGGTATTGTGTGGCATCCGCGCATACCGAATAATTAAGTTTCTAGCAGTTA
>JAMWET010003128.1:0-62500 GCA_024036415.1 Prochilodus magdalenae
GTGATTCGCCCTGGCCAAGTTGGGGACAATTTGGCATTGTAGCAATAAATGCAGCGGGTACACTTTTACAAGGTCAGTTATGATGGTGCTGCATGTTACAGCTGGCAGAGAGGGGCCTTGCCTCTGCATGGTCAGAATACAACTTCTCATTGTAATGAATGGTTTCATAATGCATGGTTTCTCCTTTGAATGAATGGGATATAAAGTATTACTGAAAATCTACAGATATGTTCAGATAATGTTAGAATGAGCCCAGTTATTCTAGATTTTCCTAGCATTCTTGTTCCACCATAAATGGCTCAGCAGTTGAAGCCCGGCACCTCAGATTCTTGTTCCATGCAGGCGTCTCAGGCTACTAGGCCAATTTCTTGTTTCTTGTCGATGGTGCAGCTGCAGAATGTAACTGCAGTGCCCTGTAAGGTGTAATGGGAACATATCACACAGCACAAGAAGACTCATTTAAAAAGAAGGCATTCTAGACAATGAAAGGCATTATCACGGCCATCATGCCTGAGGAAAATAGAGCAGAAAGATCCGGTGGGACTGCACAAGCCACCCAGCACCACGGCCTGTCATCAGCACTTACTGGCCATCAGGGCAGGAGGTACCGCAGCATTAGGCCAGAACACAACCGGGCTACAATGGAACGTTTCTACCACACAAGCCATTCAGGTTCACTGAAAAAGCTGTGAAACCTTTCACACCTCTCCCTTTCACCCACCACACAGCATCAACAACACAAATATAACCAATTACACCATCAATACCACAACAAAACACATCAACACCACTCATGACACTTGTGTTACCACATAGCACGTAACGACCGGAGCACTGTATGTGATTGTGACAACATCACTAAGTCATTTATAAGCAAGACAGGGAATAGACATCTGAGGATGCTGTTTCATCCCCAGACCTGGCCGCCACAGAGGTCACCCTCACCATGAATTTAGCCTAGGGTTTCCCACCGCATCCCTATCAGAGCGACCATTTTTGAATGTTTATAACCGTCCCTGTTGTTCCAAAATCTGTGACGTGTCACATAAGTTCCTGGTGTTTTGAGCAATAGTATACCTGCAAATCGAGCTGTTTCCCCTTTGTATGCGCTGTGGTCTCTGGTTGAACCCTGCTTGGTTTAAGGTAAGTGTTTTTGGATCTTGGCTTTAATGGTTGCTATTCTGTTGTTTGTCTATGGGACGGATATCTCTGGTTTTGACCCTGGGACTATGTTGGTTGGACTTCTGGATGTATACGTTATTAAAACCTGCACTTTGACTTCCTCACCCTGGTGTGGATCGGTTAGTGACAACAGGAACAGAAATCAACGTTACTATTTAGTATTAGCACCACACTCTCTCACACGGTGATACCTGTAATCTATCAATCCAACAATTTCAGAAATTTTATACAGATCCCTCAGTCCTCGATATCAGTTATAAGTACTTTGGTATTATTTTGTGTATCTTGTATTTATTAATATAGCTTTTTATATATCTTATTTTAATGTTTAGTATGTATATAGCTTTGTCCTACTGTAGAGCATCAACCTGAGCCTCACCACAAGCATTTCAATGCATAAATGTCCTGACATGTTTTGCAAATGACAAATAACCTGAAACTTGAAACAGCTCTTTAAGGTTCTTCCACTATTGCAACATTGAAACACAGCTCTTAACGCTTGCTTGCTCTAAGAACTTCTTTCTTAGTCTTTGTCATTCAGTTCTTTTCTTCATTGGCTGTTTCTCAGCCATCTCTGTTTCTTGACAATATGTGGAGTTCAGCACAGACCCTCCCCGGTGTGGCTGAGCCACTTTGTTTATTTCCCATTTACTAGGACTGGGCTGTGTACAAACATCTGGCATTGTTTTCCCAGAGCATATACAGAACTGAAAGCCAGAGCTATTCACTAAATTTGACAACAGCTTATTGGATTAACATCACTTATTGCTCTAAATAGCAAACGAGGCTTTTCATTCATCTGCATTCAATGCAGCGGTTGTCAACATTTTATCAGTAATGGCTTTTAGAATAGAAATGTGGAGGACGCATCTGATTAAACTATTTTTTATTTTACCTTTTTTTTTATTTCAGAGAGGAGCAAGCCTGAAATGATGTACATTCAAAGTTGGCTTATGTTGCCCGCATTAAATCTATATACACTTTTTGTTACATATGTATTTTATTTTATTTATAAATTTGCTATTTTTTTTTTGTTACCACAAAGACAATTCTTTCATTTGATATGAAAGTAATACAAGCAATACAACAGCCACTGAGTTAGCATACAAGTGAATGGAACACCAGTCATTGCAGGATAATAATTCCAATCTTGATAAAGCAAAAGACTCGCTTTAGTTCAGTAACACAATGGACAAACTGTGATCATGAGAAGACAGATTGATTTTTCTATCAAATCCTCGTAGATCACACCTGTGGTGTGTTCAAAAGGTTAAATGACTAATTTGCTAAACCAGTTTTATCCTTTGCTCTCAGCATTATTGAAAAAGTACATTCTTATTGGATTTTGGCTCTTCTATGTCTAGCCCACTGGAATAAATCACACCAAAAGCAGGAGTGCGAGCTGTGAAATGCTGTCGTTCCTGATAAAGATACAGAATTTATCGATCTCATTAGGCAATGGCATTGAAATCGCTGCCGGTTTGGCACGGAGAGAGATTTTGATCGAGAGAGGTTTGTGTCTTGAGTCAAATTGAGTCTGATGCTTATCAGAGTCCCAAGCTCTTTCAGGCTGCCAATCTTTTGGTGAATTACCTGCCTACTTACTTTGCTTATCTGGAAGCTGTCCAACCACCTGGAGCAAGGGGAGACCCATTTGTCTGTGTTACTTAAAGAAATGGCAAGCACAAAATGAAAACCAATGAGATAACAGGCCACAAACCCTGTTCCATCATGGGTAAAGGGCCTAACACATTTTAACTGATGGATGCCACAGTGTGTCGTAACTTGTTTCTTAGTTCCATGTAGTGCTGTAAAATTGTATTTAAGATTCTAGAGTTTTTTTTTGTTTGTTTAAAATAAAAAATTGTAACATTAATTTCCCACAGGGTTCAATTTCAGGGTCTTTCGTTTCTATTACGTTACCTCTTGATAATATCAAGAAGAAATATGATTATTCATGGCTTTTTGAAGACACACAATTACACCTTATAGTATACAATAAATGTACAGGGGTTGGACAATGAAACTGAAACACCTGTCATTTTAGTGTGGGAGGTCTCATGGCTAAATTGGACCAGCCTGGTGGCCAATCTTCATTAATTGTACATTGCACCAGTAAGAGCAGAGTGTGAAGGTTCAGTTAGCAGGTAAGAGCACAGTTCTGCTCAAAAATACGCAATGCACACAGCATTATGGGTGAAATAACAGAGTTCAAAAGAGGACAATGTTGGTGCAGTCTGTTGCTGGCGATCTGTGACCCAAGACAGCAAGTCTTTGTGATGTATCAAGAGCCACGTATCCAGGGTTAATGTCGAATAACACACAAGTAAGTGACAAACCTCCACCAGCATCACGTAGTGACCTGGCCACTAACCTGCAAGAAGAATGGCTTAAAATCCCTCTGACCACTGTGCAGGATGCAGTATATGTCATTCCCAAGACGAACTGACGCTGCATTGGCCGCAAAAGGAGGCCCTACACCATACTAATAAATGATTGTGGTCTTAAACCAGGTGTTTCAGTTTCATTGTCCAACCCCTGTACAGTACACATACAAAATATGACACAACTGAATCAAGAAATACGTTTTGTAATCCAACTGAAATACGAAACCAAAATGTAAACCTTTTCCTGAGCTCTGTTTTATTGCACCTGTAAATGCAGTCAGTAGTTTTGCTAAAGTAGCATTTAATCGTTTAAGAAATGTTGCCCAAGTTTGGCCTTTTCTGTAACAGAGTGATGCAAAGACATGCCATGCATTTGTTAGATCCAGAGTTTATCACTGTTGGGCTCTTCTTAATGGACCTCCTCTACTAAGAAGCAAGGAAGTAGAAGAAAACGTTGTTTTTGGGATATACGTCATATTGGCAAAAGAATTCGCTCACCCATCCAAATCCTTGAATTCAAGTGTTCCCATTCCTTCCAAGGCCACATGGGTATAATACCAAGCACCTAGGCATGCAGACTGCTTCTACAGGCATTAGTGAAAGAATGGGTCACTCTCAGGAGCTCAGTGAATTCTAGCATGATAGGATGCCACCTGTACAACAATTCAAAAAGAAAATTTCCTTGCTAATAAATATTCTATTGACAACTCTCAGTGCTGGAATGCGTTTCCATGGTGAGTAGCTGCATCCAAGCCTTACATCACCAAACACAATGCAAAGCGATAGAACATCGTAGGATGAATTAGAGCGGAGTCTGCAAGCCGGGCCTTCTTTTCCAACATCGGTGTCTGACCTCACAAATGGGCTTCTGGAAGAATGGTCAGGAATTCCCATGAACACGTTCCTAAACCTTGTGGAAAGTCTTCCCGGAAGAGTTGAAGCTGTTATAGCTATATGGGCCGACATCATATTAAACCCTACGGACTAAGAATGGGATGTTACTCAAGTTCATATGCGAGCAAATACATTTGGCACTATAGTGTATATTTATGGGTTTAGTCTACTCTACACACCGGGGAATTAATTATACAGTATGCAGTGACTCGTTCAAGTTCATTGCTCCATGAATCTAACTTTCACAGTGGCACGTGATATCTAACCTTCATCCAAACTTCATCCAAAGACACACTGCAGCTTCACTCTCAGGTATAACACTCTGAAAGTTTGCCCTGTCAGTTTTGTCAGTGCCAGAGCAGTATGGCTTTCTGTCCTGTGAGCTTCATGTAGGCTTGCTTCACGCTCCCACAGGTGAAGATAAATTGGAAGTGTCAGAGTGCTCTCAGGACTCCAGATGGCTGAGTGCTGCACCCTTAGCCTCCCCAGCCCAACCTTTCCTCCCCATGCTCCCCTATGCGGCTTGAGGTAGAGGTGGAAAATGCTGTCTGCTTAGTGCCATATGGTCCTAATATAATATTAGAAAAACATACCACACGTTTAAAATTAAAGGTGACACACGAATATGCCATTGATACAACAACGATGGTATTACAATTAACAATCACATGCAAGTTTTTGAGTCATGATATCAAACATTATGACCACTGCCAATAACAGTAACCCAGTTATGTTGACATTGTCATCTTCCATGACATGTTTGTGGGATAGTTATGTCAATTTTATATTACAGGGTTCAAGTAAAGTGTGAGCCCACCACCTTTGGTTCCCTAAGGAACTTCATTTGGTGTTTGGTGTAGCTCAGCGGATAACACCACTAGCCGCCACCCACCGCCACCATGTGGTAGACAGGGGTTCGAATTCTGGTCTGGGTGACTATGCTGTGCTACACCAATAAGAGTCCTTGGGCAAGACTCCTAACACTACACGGGCCTATCTTTAATATGACTGACCTTGTAAGTTGCTCTGGATAAGTGCGTCAGCTAAATGCCATAAATGTCCAGAAAGAAACATTTCCTGGCCCTTTTTGTCCAAAAGAACTCTAGTTCTTGAACTAGTTCCGTTCAGGCGTCTTAAAACCTTAGTGCTATTCAGTGACCCAGACTGCATCTAAACCAGTTCTACACTTGGACTAGGATGCAGCGTTAACAGCCATTGCCGTTCTCCAAACACATACCCACAGATGTTGTGACGGTTCATGCTAGAAACAAACTGTTTGGGTTAAACGGTTAGCACCAAATGGTTCAATATTAGGTGCATGATCCAATATAGAGCCCATTTCTATGTATAATTTATCCTTTAATAGATAGATAGATAGATAGATAGATAGATAGATAGATAGATAGATAGATAGATAGATAGATAGATAGATAGATAGATAGATAGATAGATAGATAGATAGATAGATAGATAGATAGATAGATAGATAGATGCCTCTTAATCATTAGCGAAGCTAATCTAACATAGTTATTGTCATCCAGGCTGCAGTAGTTGGAATGATTGCAGTCACTGGAGGAATGAGCTGATTTCACAGTCTATCTAACACAAAGCGATACGACTCACTCTTAAACTGAGTCTTCAAGAGTGAAGCCAGAAAATCTCTCAGCAGAGCGGCTGCAGCTTTTAATGCTCAGCCTTTCGTTCCTTAGCATCAGCAAATCACCAAATCACACTGCAGCTGATCTTAATACTACACTGACTGGCAACCAGACAGGTTTTACACAGAGAGTGATCAGGAGCTTCTCTCTCTCTCTCTCTCTCTCTCTCTCTCAGAGAAGAACAGAGACTCTCACTTCTCCTCCTTCTCTCGATCGCTCTCTCTCTTTCGGAGGTACTCAGGGAAGAGGCTGTAACCTCTCATCTTCTCTCTCTCCTGACTCACTATCGCTTTCTCGTCTCTGTAGATCGGCCTCTGTCTCTCTGATCTAGGGAGCTCTCTCTCTCTCTCTCTTGTCTCTCTCTCTCTCTACTAGAGCAACTAGATCCAGAGCTGTCTCCATCTCAGAAGTCCCCACCCGCTCTCATGCTCCCTCGACGACCCCCCAAGGAGTCACGGCTCTCTGGCTCACTCTGATACTTCCGCTCTCTCGACTTTTGACGCTTCTCTTTCGTACAGATTCTCTCTGATCTCTGCTCTCTCTCGATCTCGTATGTTACCTGCACTCTCTTCTGCAACTCTTCTTCCTTCTCTCTACTCTCTCTCATTGCTTATCTCTCTGAACTGCTCCATCTGCATGCTCGCCATGCTCCGTCTCACTCCCACACTCTCTCTCATGCTCTCTCGCTCTCCATCTTGTCCCTCTATCTCTCACTCTTGATCTTTCTCATTACTATTTGATCTTTTCTCAGTTTCCTTATGCTCTCTCGTCTACTTTTCCTCAGCGCTTCGCAACGCCCGTCCTATCACTCTCTTCTCATTTTCTATTTTCCATCCTCTATCTATTTACCAGCAATCGTTTCGCTTTCCATTTGAGTACTTTAGGTTTTTCTTCTCTGATTTCTCTGTTTTGGATGTTCATATTTCTCTTGCTCTTTTTTCTCCTTTTACTCCCCTCTTTCTGTCTCTCTCTCTTTCTTTTTCTGCTTTATATTCATGTTTAAATATATCCCTCTGCTCCATTCGTTCTGTCTCCCCCTTCTTCTTCGTTTCTCCCTAACTCCTCTTGTCTTTTCACCAAAATCTCTGACAGTACCTCTTTCCGCCTAAGCACTCTTTTACTCTTTCTCCCCATCTACCTCCCTTATCTTTCTTTCTCCCTCTGTCCCTCTGTCTCTCTCTCCTTCTCTCTCTGCCTGTCAGCTCTTTGCTCATAACTCTAGCTCTAGTCCTGACTAAGCACTCCACACAACATCCCTCTCCCCTCTCGGCTGGTTTGAGCAGGCTCTGTAGCTGGGTCTGTCCTCTTAGCTAATTGATTTAAGCCAGGCCTGCTTCCCCCCCATTGCCAGTGTGTCAGAGCCCCCCAGGCCCCATAAACTGCATTAGCATGACTGATGGATTGGCAGGAGTGTTTCCACACACACACACACACACACACACACACACACACACCCACACCCACACACGCACACCCATACACACACACCCACACACACACACACACAGAAAATACTAAAATGAATAGACAAAGCAACACGGGCAACGAGACTCGAAGCACTGCCAGCCATAACGAGTTTAAGTTAATAATGTTGGAGACAACCAAAGTATAATCAACGTTTGGGAACAAATACGCCTGTAGCTCTGAAATGATAACTGGAGAAGGGTACAATATACTTACTACCCTGTAAATCTTAGACTTACATACAGTTATTTTATCACATTATACAGTGACTGACTATGGTATAATCTGTTATAAACACATTGAATTAATGCATAGCTGCTGTCAGTTATTAATAGTTTACTTAATATCTTAAGTATAGTCGAATGTAACATGCATTGAACTAACTAAAAGTATTTGGATGCAGTTACAACAGAAACAATTTAGTAAAAACAGAAATAAGGACTAGACACCGTTGTGAGTACTCAATAATGCTCAATCAAACAGCACCATTTTTTTAAAACTCTAATTAACATTTTACACAGTTTTTTGTTCATTCCTCCAATATAAATATTTCAGGGTATAGGATCTAGAAGAGCTTGTGCAAAACGAGACAACCAATAAAAGAATACCTAAGAGATTCTATATAAGCACCATATTAGGATGATAGTTTACAATCCTGAAAAGTAGAGATGCACCCAGAAGGGAGGTGCGGGGACGTAAGTTACATATGGGTGAAGGGCCCAAAGATAAAGAGTCAACACGAAGCATTATGATAAATGTAGACTGATGGGGGTAAATATCATAAAGCTACATCATACAGCAAGTCTGTCTGCTCAGTGATGGCGTTGGGGTTAGCCATCGTTTGCTATTGCGAGTGGCAGACGTCATGTTCATGGTATTAAAACAGAAGGTGCTGTGGCCGTGATAATCCTCATTATAGACCGTTGGGATACATTGCCAGTGGTTTGACTATTTTGCAAGTCAGGGGGGATTGAACACTTGTCCGTGGCGGAGCACAGCATAGGAGTCCATTGTTGAGAGTTCCTAACTAGTGTCCTGAGTGGGTAATACCATTCTCCAATGCAGCTTAGAACAAATCTCAAAACAGTTATATGAGGCATTTTGTGGTAGGGGTGGATTGACACTATTGCCTCAGTGATGGCAAAGCCAGCAGTCCATTGGTGTTTTGCTTTCAGTGTTTTTAGGGCGTCTCAGTAGAGTGTGCCTCTTTTCATTGCTTGTTCTGCATTGAAAATCACGTTTCCTTTATTTCTTTATGCTAGTAATTTGTTAATTAGTTTAATAAGTCATTTCAATCTCACACACTGTTAGTAACATCAATGATGATTTAGAATTAGGCCTATTGTTTTTTTAATTTGTAATATTTGTGTAAGTTTAAAACAATAACAATACATTTGAACTTTTCTTAATGTATTTTGATGTCAAAGTTAATAAAGTAAGTCATTTTGGTCCATTTTCATAGTCATATATATATATATAAACAAACAGCCTCATGTATACCTACATGTAAACACACACCCACTTTAAGTCCACCTCTGCCTGCCCAGCTCTGATATCATCAGTGAGTAAAGTAAACAGATCCTGGCGGAGGATTCGATTAGGCCACCGTTTACGTGGTTAGAGAGGATGGGCAGAAACAGAGCTCATGTCTGACGCTGATCTACGATAACCATTATCCAATTACACAGTCCCAGCACAGTCTATTATTCTATTATACTATTGGATTCATGCAGTGTACATGCAGCTCGAACTACATGATGACCTAAAATGATAACCCCCCCCCACAAAGTACCAGATGTAGGAGACATTAAACATGATGTCTATACAAGCTGGTGTAGTTATCTTTCCTCAGTGCAGACCTGTTCTCTAAAGCATGGGTTAACTAGTGCATAAGACAGTCTGGGATAAGTTTTCTTTAAGATGACGTCATTTAAAGAATCACTCATTACACTCTTTGTACACTCAGAAGGACTATTAAATTAGACTGGTGTGGGTAATATTTACTGAGCCACACAAAGTAGTAGTGTCTCTCAGTATAGCCTTGGGCTGCCATCTTTAACATTTAACATTGCTGTCTAAGGTAACATGCCAGACCTCTCGGCATGTAGTTGGAGAGCTTCCTTATGGTGTCTTGCGATAATCCATCTCATGCAGCTTGAATATTCTCACACAGTTCCTGCAGATGTTGCAATAGGGGTGGAGGTGGAAGGATACCAGGCCTTCTGGACATGTGAAGCGTGCTGACAAACTTTTCATCTTGGTGCTGACCATGGAGACAATAGGGCTTGGGTGGGCCCAAAAATGAATTGGTCTCCATGGGGGAAACCAACATTGAATTTATGCCTGGAGGTTTGTGTTAAAATGGTGTCTGTCAGTCAAGCAGAAGTTCAGTAGATGGGCGCACAGTTTTCATCCCAATCATTCTTAACTCAGAAACCGAGCATTCGATCAAACGGCTGTATACAAGCACACCATTCTGATCAATAGAACATTTTTTGGAGATGGATAGGTGTTGCTATCTTAGAAAGAGTGTGGCCAAGAGACAGAGGAAGCTGGTAGTAACTTTAGACACCTGCAGATGGCGCTGCACGAGGATGATGTGGTCAGAAATACCTGTGTGAGTGGCAGGATTCATAGATTGAGAGGAGGTGGTACAGTGCAGCGAATGTCTCGTTCCATGTGTGGTAAATGGCTCCAAAGCAGATGCTGATGATTGGCTGAAAGAGTGATTGCATCTGCCGGTGCTATAGACCACAATGTGAAGCAAGTATCTGAATGTACAGGTGTATCTACAGCACGTCTACAGGACATTCTCCTCAGAACCATGCCAGGAAAGGCATTCACCAAATCTGGCCCAACTGCGCAATTCGTCGATGCACCACTGAGTTCTTTGGCTGAACACTGATGTGGTCTACATCCAGAAACTTGTCCAGTCCATGCCAAATCCAATCACGGCTGTTATTTGTGCTTGTGGAGGTATTACCTTTCAGTCACAGCTGGTTAACTGTTTTGTCCAGTGAGATTAAGACAGTCTGTTGTTGTGGTGCTGTCTAGATAACATGGACATATGGGATTCAACAAGTCATTCAGCTTCGGCTCTGTTTCCTCCATCCAGTGGGGATTACAGATACTATATAAACACAAACAAATCATGTCGTGTAATCGGTACAAGTAACCGGCAAACATTAATAACAGCTAAAAGCAGGGTTTCTCATCTCTCAGAAATGAGCTGGAGGACCACACTAAAAGCCCTGATGTCACTTGTACTTGAACAACCAAGTAATATTTACTTATTTACTTGCATCTAGTTGCTATCACTAAACCAGGTAAGCTGTTTGCACCGCCTGGTTGAAAATTCAAGTGTATTCAGTTTATTTCTATATATTAGCTCGTATTTTTCCTTCAGATGTTGCTTTCAAATAAACAACACAGTCACATGATTTATCTGGGTTTCGTGCAACTTTGGATGCACTTTACAATTACACTTTACAACAATTACTGCCAATTCAGAACTCCATACTGTAACGCCAGCAGGGGCATGGCAGCAAATTCTGGGCCCTGTACACTCTCAATGTCAGTGGGCCCCTATCCATGCCAGTACACGAGGAACGTGAGCAAAAAAAATGGGCCCCTCTCCCTACTCGGGCCCTGGGTAGTCAGGTCCACTTTTCCCCCCACTACCACGCCCATGAACGCCAGCGTTACATTTGAGAACATTACCTTATATCACTGTTGTGGAAATGAAAGAAACAACCCCAAAGTTACTTAAAAGGTCTAGTTTATGCAACAGTACAGTTTGTGTGATGTGTATTTATTACTGTTTTAGTTATTACCTCAGATAATTTGGGGTACACTTAACTGATTAAGGTTTACAGTGCATGCAGGACTCATCAGAGTCATCTTATTGCAGCTTGGAACATTATGCAGTGCTCCTGGCCTTTAAGCAGTCAATCAGGGACACTGAACAGGAAGCATGGTCTCTTTAAGCTCACAGGGAAGGTCATATAACGCCGTGGATCGCAGACAGAGACAGGACAGCATGAATATGAATTAAGTCTAAATTGATTACCTGCCTCTTGTTAAGTTAATCATGTTTCAGATAAAACCAAACGGTTTCCAAAGTGGAATCATTTAGTTTCTTTTTGGAAGTAAACAAGTTCAGAAAGTCCAAAAAGATTTAAATAATTTACAGAAGTGCTCAAAAAGAATAACAATCTGGCCAAAATGATAGAAATCATGCAGAAAAGGAGATAAAAAGGATTAAATTGATTTGTGAGTCAGTAACATAACTGGTTAGTGATGGCAGAAACATCAAGAGTATAATCCAAATAACAGAACTTCTGATCTGCTGAAGTAACAGTCAGTCGTTTTCGTCCCTCTGATCAGGCCTAGGCAACCACACCACTAACCACACCCTGCTTTATGGCATTTGACTCTTTAAGATTCAGTGTCAGTATTCCGTACTTTGCAGCACTGTGGTGGTATGTGACAGGTTGGAGTTACTGAGCAGTACCACAGGTGGTCATTACACCAGAAGGGGCACCCAACAGTGATAAATCTTGTACAACCTGAGCTGCATTCCTGAGGTAGAGCTCGGCCTCATGTTTGCTGAAACTGATATTGAAGAACAGTGAGGGTAATATACGATACAGTTACTGCACACACAAACAAGAGGCCGCTAGTGCTGTTGGAGGGCAATGGGTTAAGGGCTTAGGGGGCTATCTGTGCCATCTGTTGTTTACAGTCAAGAATGTACTATCCATTTATCAAACATGGTAAGATTTATTTCCACTCGAAACAGGAGAAGGAATCTCTCTCTCTCTCTCTCTCTCTCTCTCTCTCTCTCTGTCTCTGTCTCTCTCTCTCTCTCTCTCTCTCTCTCTCTCTCTCTCTCTCTCTCTCTTTCTCTTTCTCTCTTTCTCTCTCTGTCTATCTTTCTTCATCTTTCTCTACCTCTTTCTCCTCTCTCTCTTTCTCTTTCTCTCTCTCTGTCTCTTTCTCTCTTTCTCTCTCTCTCTCTCTCTCTCTCTCTCTCTCTCTCTCTCTCTCTGTCCCCCTCTCTCTCTCTCTCTCTCTCTCTCTATATCTGTCTCTCTCTCCTCTCTTTCTCTGCTCTTTCTCTCTCTCTTCCTCTATCTCTCTCTCATCTCTCTCTCTGGTCTCTTCTTTCTTCTCTCTGTACTCTCTCTCTCTCTGTTTCTCTCTCTCTCTCTCTCTCTCTCTCTCTCTCTCTCTCTATCTCTCTCTCTCAGTTCAGGATCACATCTGCTGGATTGTCAGACATTAGCAAAGGACACTGACTCCAGCTGACACCACTGCCACATTACACTCATATGTGGGTTTACTTTGATATTCTGTGTACCATGAAGGTTCTGAATATCCCTCATCCTAGTATAATTATTTTTCTTCTTATTATTATTATTATCAGTAGTAGCAGTAGTGAAATAGAACTGTTTGTTGTTGTATATAATCATTAAAACTGTTTAAAACACACCCTTCCCGTACATTACAGATTCCTGTTCTGTTAACTAAAGATCTGAAATTCAAAATCCATTTAAATCCAACTGATTCACAAGTTTAAGGCGGCCTGAACCCTAACTTCAACACTACTACTTTACTACTTACAACTACTTTAGAGTGCATATGGAGCAGCTCATTTCGAATGAACCGTTTTTGTATGGTGCTACAAATACAAGCTGATTTTAGTAGTAGCGTCCTGCTACCAGCTAGTTCAGCCATGGACACATGGGAAGCGGTGGAGCAGTGAGGACAGAGCAACACGGTAGTAGAAAAGGCATCAGTGAGTAAAACTGCAAGCACAAAGATTCTGTTAGTGAGGTAGTGGTGCAGGGTTGGCTCCTACCAACAGGGAGAGTGGTATGGCTATTGATGGCCTGCCTTCTATTTGGGTTCTTCAGTAGTGCTGAGTGGTGTCTCCTCCCGGTTGCAACCACTCTTTTAAAAGATGTCATTATTGTCACGTTTCAGTCTTTGGCTAGACGTCACAATGGTGCCAGAAGAGGGATCACCCCCTAGCAGACTGCAGGGAATGTGAACTCAGCAGCAAACTGGTGGAAAGAGCAGAGCCCTGCTGAGAAAGGAGCAGTGCAGCAAACACAGATCAGCAAGGACAGTGGTAGAGGCGACATGATGAGGCTCATCAGGTAAGACCGTTGCCAGTGACCACA
Organism: Prochilodus magdalenae; assembly: GCA_024036415.1. Lineage (NCBI taxonomy): Eukaryota > Metazoa > Chordata > Actinopteri > Characiformes > Prochilodontidae > Prochilodus > Prochilodus magdalenae. The sequence continues at coordinate 13,774 of JAMWET010003128.1, forward strand.
ACTAGGCTGGAGGCCGAATTCCAAGCAGGGATGCTTAATTATGGAGCCAGCATAAGGAGGCTCTGCGGCAACACCAGTGCAACAATGCCAGTGGTAGCATGTGTGGCCAAAGGTTGGGGGTTCAGTGAACATATAATCAATCTATGCAGCCAACATCAGTTTAGCTCCACCCATTCACTCTAAAGTTACAAGTGTTGTTGTCTGGACTGCTTTTTGAATAAGGCAACATACCGCAGCCAATCAGAACCAAGGTCATTTGCATAAATCAAAAACACAGTAACAGAAAAGGGTAAAATAAGCTTGGGATGGTCATCTAAGATAATATGTTATGGTTCTTTTTGATGCATAAATCCAACCAAACATCATAAGTGGACCTCAGAGACAAAGATAGGGACTTTCAAGGTTTAAAGCACTATTACTATGATTATATTGGACATTATTTGTCATGGCATTTTGAAGAACTAGAGATATACAGCTTTATAGGTTTTGCATAGCTCTTCCATATACAAAGCTGCTTTCGTTCAGCCTGGATGAATCTGTAACGATCACCAAAAGGAGATAGCATAGCACGTGGTTGAGATGTTAGCAATGGGGCTGATCCAGGCTGCACACTGCAGGGGAATATATTGAATCAGCAAGCCAGAGAAAATTAAGACTGAGTGTTAAGGAATTGCTTTCACTTACCAATGAGACACCTCAAGGGGTTGTGAATTTGTTAAAGCTATGGAACATTTTGTACCCCACCTTAGCCGGACAGGAATACAGCATGCGGGAAGCCCTCTGTCATCTTGAATGATAGCACAGATCGACTTTGTGCCAGAATTACAGCTTATATATGATATTCGGGCTGCCTGAGATATGAGTTCAACTCGCCATTACTTTAAGCCCGTAGAGGTTATGGCATTGGCTTATGTGTGCAGTTCCTGAACTCGACAACGTGTACAGATCATTGTGCTTCCTGAAATCAGCCAAGTCATTAGCTGTTCGTGAGAGGATAAGAGGGGCTAGCTATTAACTACAGACAGCGTTTTTATCACGGAGAACTGCAGACGTGCTCAAGAACGGCAAAGAGGTTCTTGCCTCTAGTTCTGAAAACACTTCGATCTTTCCCATGCCTGAGTTTGAACCTACTGGCAGCATTTGAATCGCATCAATGTAGGGGTGTAACAATATATGTACTGTATATGCATTCATAATACGATATTGTTTCACGATATGGTAGGCATGCTACTTTATTGGCTTATGGGACTTTTAGTTTGAGATGGCTTGGTCCAGATTGTGGAGAGGAAGTAATTCCATTGGTTAAACCAGCCTACCATATTTGATCATTTTGTTCGTCATGTGTTATTTATAATGCATGCTGATTGCTCCTACTGAAATCTATTAGCCATTTAATTAGCTGTAGTGGCTCAGGAACCATGGCAGTTCTAGAAAATGTAACCAGGGTGACAAAGATGTGGCAGGGAGTTTGGGCAGGGTGGTAGTGTGAACATGAGAGTGATGAGAGGGCTGAGGGGGAGTGGTCGAACAACAATACTCACTCCCCTGGAAACAACTGGAAAAATATTAGTCACCTGTGACTGAAATGTGCCTAATATGTAATACCTCCACAAGCATGAATAACAGCAGTTGGGCCAGATTTGGTGGATGCCTTCCCTGGCACAATTCGGAGGAGAGTTTCCTGTAGACTGGGATTTTAGGCACTGCTGGTAGACCCGTATGACCGTGCACTTCCATACACCTGCAGATTCAGCTACTTCCTTCACACTATGGTTTTTGGAAGGTTTTTGGTCACTCCTTTTAGCCAATCATTAACATCTGCTTTGGAGCCATTTTCCACACATGGAAGAGACATTCACTGCACCGTACCACCTCTTCTCAATCTATGGATCCCATCACTCACCCAGCAGATATTTATAGCCCCTTCATTCTCATGCAGCTCCTGAAGCAGAGCCTGAAGTTATTACCACATTTTTTTGGCCGGTGAGTTTGTAATACTCATTTTTTGGCCGGACAGCTGATAATAATTGTAATTATGAAAAATGTTTCCATTGTTTATGTTTTGGTGCTTTTAGCGAATTGATGGCACAATAAGATGTAGAGCTTTATATCGATTTTAGCTATTTAAATCCAATGTAATGTAATCACACTGTTGTAAATGTAAATTAATTTTGGAATTGGCTGGTTTGGCTTTTGCGCCTTTAGCTGTTGAAGGTCTGGATGATCCTTTTCATCTTTGGCACAGAGAGCCTAACACTTTTTCCAAATAAAAACAAGCTGACAAACATTTCCACTGTCTTTCAGACCATCTGAGATGAGCTCTGGCCCAGAAATCTCTGCACAGTAAGGCTTTGACCTTGTGCAAGTTTCCCGACGCACCTTACAAAGTTATTTCACATTGGTTTTTCCTTTACTTGGCCATTGACTGCATTTGACTTACAGCAGCTATTGTCTGGCAACCTCCATATAGAGAGCAAACAAATGTTAATATGTGTATTGCAGCCACCTTAGCTTAGTAAAATATAGACTCTTTGCACAAGCATGATGCATGACCTCAATATAAGTCAGTAATTGCATGTCAGCAAAGCAATGAACAGCTCACAATTAGCGTGAGAGATCGAAGTGGGGAGGCGTTGAGGCTTTTTTGTCTTTTTGTTTATTCCTGATTAGCACTCAGAGCATTTTGAGACAGAAATTACAAGCAGCTACGCACAGCCCATCATTTTCTGGCATGAAAGCCTTCTGCATCATAAAGCACAAAGCAGAAATGTGTGTTTGGGGGAGGGGGGGGTGTCTCATTCACCAGTGGCCGAGTCGGAGGGAAGATGTGAGAGCTTGTGGGTTTTAATTAACTTCAGAAGCCGTACAGATGGAGGACAAGAGTCTAAATCACCAATGACAACCCCAATCTGCCTCTTTATTAGAGAGGACATGAGCACTCTCACCCTGACAAACTACAAGATGCTGCCACCATCATAAAGCACAACCCGGGAGACAATTGGATTTAAAGCAAGCACATTTGTTTTGGCTTTGTCACTGAATCTGACGGCTTTAGTAGGGTTGTGAATGAAGCCCGCTGAGATTTGTGGCTGATGTTGGCTTGGAAAACATGGCCCAAGGTTAAATATCAAGCTGGGATGGAGTCTATCGATGCAACAAAACAATACGCATGTGGACGCTGATGTATGTCTATGACTTTACGATACATAACTTTACTGTAACTGTTTACAAAGCATGGCAGGCCAAACATGGTTCAACTGGCTGGCTTGCAACTATCAAATCAAAGCTGTTTTCAGTGGCTTTCAGAGGAAATAAGGGACACTGGAATATATTCACAAAAACATGTGGCCCTGACTCTCTGCAGTTCAGCGGCCTTAATGGGTGACAATTAACATTTGCTCAGGAGGTGAGGAAAACAGCTACAGCTGCTTTAAATCTGCAGCCCCAAAACATGTCAGGTGGGGAAGATACACTTAGGCCAATCAGAGCCATGAAAAAGTTCTGGATGTGTTGACCATTTCAATTGATGTTCACTAATTAGTTCCATTCATGTAAAGCATGTTCTCAAACATGGGTTATTTTACATCCTTCAAATACATGTAACCAGCTGTGGGCATTATTGATTTAACCCTTAGTCAGTAGAGCTACACCTGTCAGAAAGAAAAGTCGTGCTACCAAATTGGATGGAAGAATGGTTGCACACATAGTTGGACCCAGAAAGAATGGTGGGTTTCATCGTTTGATGCAAATAGTTCAGGTTTCATGCTCATCCACACATGTGACAAAAGCCGGGACGGGCTTTACCACTGTATCTGACTCATTCAGTGAGCAGTGATGCCCTCCGCACTCTTAACGATTCATCATGTTAGTGCCAGCACCATTGGCAGACGACTGCATGACGCAGGACTACATGCATGCAGACGACTTCAACGACTGCTCATTACACCATTTCAGCACCACCAAAGACTGCAATGGTGTCATGCCAGACTGTCATGGACTGACTCAGAATGCCATAGGGTCATCTAAGTGACAAGTCCCGCTCTTGTCTTAGTGGAGACGACCAATGAATCCGTGTGTGGAGGCACCGTGGTCAGCACCAAGATGAACAGTTTACTGTCACACATAACACGTCCAGAAGGCCTGGTATCACTCCACCTCCACCCCTTTATCTTTCTTCCCAATAGCATTGCCAACTATTTTTTTGATGACAAATGTGATTTAGGTAGAGGCTCATCGGGTAATTAGTAATTGATGAATCTACAGATTATCTGGATGACTAATTTAATTTGACAAGTACATATGATATAGATACAGGTTTTCTCCTTTCTATCATGGTGCATTAGCCTACTGCAATTTCCCATCATTGTGAGGGTCCATACATAAAGTCCATAAAGGGCTGCAAATGCTCACCAAGCAGTGGAACGTAGCAATGACGTGTTTAAATGGACCATGGTGGTTGGTGTGGCTCAGCGGTTAACACATCTACCCACCAGGGAGCTACCACCCCATGTGGAAGACGGGGGTTCAAATCCTAGTCTAGGTAGCAAATGCTGAGCTATACCAATAAGAGTCCTTGGGCAAGACCCTTAACATTACACTGGCCTACTTGTAATACGAATAACCTTGTAAGTCGCTCTGGATAAGAGCGTCAGCTAAATCCCTGAAATGGAAATGGACCAGTGGGCTAACCCATGCCATGAGAACAACCATACCAGTATGGAACTACCACCAGCCCAATGTATTGCACAATGCATTGTTGACAGCTGGGGTTGACGGCTTCACAGAGCCTGCATCACACACAAACCAAACCAACTGGTAACTTAACTAACTGGACCAGTTAGAAACCTCACAAAACCCAGATGAGGTGTTGTGTAGTGCAGTACAGTCACCCAGCCCTGGAATCGAATGCCAGTCTCTCATATGGTGTGGTACAATGCAACAATCTACACCTATTGGGCTGTTTATTACTGAAATGCAAAAGATATATGAGAATTGTAAACATATATGATCCTTACTGCTGATTTATAAAAAAAAAAAATCACTTTTATTTGCTAATTCCTTTTCTCTATCTCGTAAGTGGCTTATTTGACACATCATTGTAGTTTATAGAGGGAAATATCTAATGAACTATCTGTTACTATCTACTAGAAAACTATCTGACCAGAAATCTTCCAGGAAATATTAGAGCACTGAATATCCTTTTGGTCTCTAATTTAAGGCAAGAATTAGGATGTATACCCTCTGAAAGAACTAAGAAATGAGACTCTTCATTCATATGCACAGCACAAAAGAAATCTCCTGCTTAAACCAACCAGCCGTTCATGGTCATTTCTCACTTCAGTTCAAGGAAGGTGGTGAGCAGGCTACTTTGATAAAATGCGGATGTGGCTTAAAGAAGGTCACAGTGTGTTTGCAGACGCATTACTGCAATTTCAACTGAGCACATTTCACTATTAGCAGAAAAGGTCAGTCTTACGATTAAGTGTCACTGGTTGAAGGTTGGGAGTGGGGGGCTGATTTCTATGGTGGTTACCAAATATGGTTAGCCCATTTTAAATGTCACCTGGGAATACTGTAACGTGCTTTTTAAAGCACTGAGACTAAATAAATATAAATGAACTTGACTGCCTCCAATATCCTTCTGAATCAGGGAACTGGAGGCTTTCTTTTCAATTTGTATAAATGACTGGGTTCACCATATGATACCTATAACTCCTCTACAGTGATAAGCTTTGGCTTTGTCCCCCCCAGCCAGGCTGACACATGTTTTATAACGTTGGTGTTAATGTGCAGCGCTAAAGTGCTGTAGGCTGAATAGCCATGTGTGTGACATCACAAAAACAATGACAACAAGCTATATTTGCATAGTCACTTATCCTTCAAGGTCACTTGGGGTGCTGGAGCGCATCCCAGAGCAGAAAAACTCTGGACAGGCCATCAGTCCATCACAGAGCAGACATACACATTCACACACACCTGGGGGCCAATTTAGCAGATCCATTTCACCAGACTGCATGTCTTTGGACTGTGGGAGGAAACCCAAACAGGAAGGACCCTGGATGCCCCAGCTGGGAATCAAACCCAGGCCCTTTTTGCACCCTATTTGCAAAGTCATTCTACTGAACTGATTCCAGCTCCCTTACTGCTGGAAGCACGGCAATAGCGATCATGTAACAAGATAACCCTGAATATTGAACTGGCTTCATTCAGGCTTCATTAAACCTTGCTGCTAATCAGAGAACCAGTCTGTTATTGGAACCAAGGGGCATCAAAGGTCACCAACAGCAAGAGTTGGTAGGAAATGGTGGTAACAAGATGGCAGCGCACATAGACTTTCTGAGAGCACATGTGCTGTTATTATCCTCTTCCTCTCTATTGTTACCTTATCTTTCCTCAACAACTGATGTTGCTAAGCAACTTGCTAGGCAAGAGTTTGGCTGGTGCCCCTTTGATGGTGAAACCCGGGTAATAACAGCACCTAAGCCACATTATAGCCTATAACACTCTAAACACAAACAGTAGTATAATACAGCCTGCATTCATACACAGAGCATGCACTCAGGGAGCACTTCTCTCACAGGATGCTGCTGTTTGCTCTATAATAACAAAAGTAATGAAAGAACTGAAAATGAAAAGCTAAAGTTTTACATCAGTTACTGACTAAAGAAAACACAGCATGGCTAACACTGGCTAGCTAACTAGGCTAAGATGTCAGTAAATGTTTCCCTCTAGCAGACAGTGGATGCTTCAGGCAGAACACTTACACAACGAAGTGCATTTCTGTAAATTTTGTAAAACACCTTTATAGTCTTTCCAAGTGTTCTTAACCGATTTAGGGTGGGAGTAACTGATGCTACCCCTTATTTATTGAATAAGCCAACATTGTCAAGTTTTTTGTCAAACATTGTCAGGAAATTTGACATGTCAGCCCAAATTCTCAGCAACTTCTACAGGAGTACAATCGAGAGCGTTCTTACCAGCTCCATCACGGTCTGGTACGGAAACTGCACCGCTCAGGATAGGAAGGCTCTTGTCAAGCTAGCTAACCACAGATAAAGTATTCATTCATCATATTACATTATGTCTGGCTTTTTGCAATTTTTCATTTTCCCCCTGGGCACCAAAATGTGTTAGTGTCTCCCACATATTGGCTGTAAGCTGTTGTGTTGCATTTACCGCTAATCACATTTTCACCCAATCACCCTGTAGATGGATGATGCCCCATTTGCCTATACCGCCTATGACACTGACCACACCCACAGATGTCATCATGGTTTGTGCTGAAGAACCTACTGGTTGGTTCGTGCAAGGAAACTATACCATATTGATCAAAAAGGGCTACTGTATATAAAGAGGTGTATGATTGATTTGCGCTATCAAAATAATGTAAAGAGTCAACTGACAAATATTTATCTATGTAATTTGTGAACAAAATAAACAAGTGTGAGATTTTCTGTTCTTTATATTTGCACTGTCCAAAGAAAAACATGTATATCTATTTTTGTCGATTTTTACATTTATGGATCATTTGAACACAACACTGTGTGTAAACATCATTTTTTTGATGAATGGACCAACAGAAATGGCTCAAAATGGCTTGGAAATAAAGCCAAATTAAAATTCAAATTAACTTCGGTCATTGCCCTCTCCTGTAAAGTTGCCACTTTGGAGATACATGTTTTCTTTTTGGACAGTGACACACAGCATGAAGGTCACATTATGGAAGACGAAGAGCAGCAGAACAGCAGAAATAGGCCCTTTAGGTGTAGACATAATGGGGGTAATGACATTGTGCTGTTTCATGGTGAGGAATAAACAGTGTAGTGCACACTCATTCTGAGGATTCATGCTCTCAGTTTCTCAAAACCATGGTTGCCATTTTCTACCTTTGTTAAAGAAGTGCCATTAATCCAGCAGCCTATATTTTTCTAAAAAGTGACCCTCTCATATAAACCTGCTCACTCTGAATTATTACAGTGGTGACACGACCAGTGCCCTGACCTCTCCTCCCCATTAATCTTGAACACTCGCATGCACTCTTGGCACTAAAGGGAGAATTGAAGGAAGAGGAGAAATGGCGCTAAAGGCACCATATAATTTTGCTCCGCCCACTCTGCTGTTTTTAATAAACATCTGTACAGCAGCCAGTTCTACGCCTGCCTTCCGCCTCCTCTCTCAGCCCATAGCACTGAAAACAAATTACAACCAGGCAATGACATGGAACCGTGGCCCTATCCCAGCGGGCATCGAACTGCCTTTTGCCCCTTTGTCTGCCGAGCAGTGGACTAAGAGGAGTGGCCGGTCAAGGAATATGAAATAAATGTACCATCTCACAGTAAATCTATACACTATAATTAAAATATGATACAGCAGTACTGCCCTGTTATAATAGTGTACAGTGGTCAGGCGTGTAACAGCATCTGTCCCGTCAAACCTGGTTAAATGGTGTATGATGGGACGAGTGAAATTTATATTAATTGGGCCAATGCAGCATGTTTACAATCAAGTGGCATGTGGTGTTTGAGTCCTCCACTTGTGATAGGAAAACAGACAATAAAATATTTTATACTATTATATAATAAGATTATATATTTCAAATTATATAAATATATGGCTATATATGTATATATGTGTGTGTGTGTGTGTTTTTGAATCTGTCACTTGAGGTCATCTTACGGTGGTTAAGAGACATTGGGATGAGGTGGCCCTCATCATGGTCAGTAGAGAGTGGGTTTGGCCCTCTGCCGGTCTGTAGCTGTGTTGTCCTGTGTGTTTGCTTCTAGACCTTGTTCTTATAAACCAGACGCTCACTGTACCTGCCAGTGAAGCTAGAACCCAATCTCCGGTTCCTCACTAAGAACCTGCTGTACATGTGGAGATGCTGATTTAAGAAACTGGAGTGTTCTCTTGTTATTTCCAGAGCTGTATATATATATATATGAGTGAGGAGGGAAAAGTAGCCGGCTAATCATGTCAATAAAGTTTACAGTTAGCGTAAAAGAAAATGCAAAACAAGCCATGATTTCTGCTCAGGCTCAGATCTCATTCATTAAAGGAGCAATCTGTAAGATGTCGAATTTATACTCCAAACAATAGGGGGCAACATATCACCAGAAAATGTACAGTTGATATGAAAATGTGTATTTATGTCATCAAAATTAAGTAAAAATATTTACAAAAAAAATATTTATTTTATTAAGTACATATTTTTATGTAATTTGTGAATAAAATAAAAGTATGAGTTTTTCAGTTCCTTATATTGTTCCTGTCCATGTATATCCATTTTTGTTTATTTTTACCATTATGGATCATTTAAAGACAGGAGCTGCTGTTTACACTGTGTGAACATTTCATGATGAATGGATCAACAGAAATTTCTCAAAATAGCTTGAATAATTAAATTAGGATTTAGCCCTTTCCTGTAAAGCTACTTTGGAGATAAGTGTTTTCCTTTGGACAACAGCAAAATGTCTGTCCCTCTTCAGTCCTTACCAGTCTAGAAGAAACATCAGATGTTCAGCATCAAGCTCCATTCCATTGCTTAATGCCTAAGTATTGTTCTACCTTTATGTATATTGCTTCTTTTGTGGAATGTGGATTCAGGCACGGATGTAACTTCAAGCAATAGAAAACCTGCTGAGCGTGACCACCACACACACTCCCCAGTTAAACCCACACAGTAAAACACATTCAGACAAACACACATTTTAAACTAATACACAACGACAGACAGACAATATCAGCAATAACTGTTGTTTTCAGTAAGGGGTGGGTGGAGCATGTGGTGCAGCCTGGCAGGCACCACTATAACATTTCTGCTAGCAAGATATATGGTGTGGGGTACTTGAGCTGGAAGGCTACACCCGACCCTGAATTCATGATGAATGTTCTTCAGTTCAAGAAAAATAAATTCCCATAGTCCCATTTTTAAAAAATATTGAATATATATTAATATTAATACTGATTATACAAAAATCAGAGCATTTATTAAACAAACATGGATAAAGTCAGAATTCAATTAATTAAATAAAGCCAGACTTCATTTCAAATCGACTTCACAGAGAGCATCATCATGAAACACCAGATTGGACCAGCTGAAAGAAGACGTGTTTACAGCCATTGCCATTCAGGCCTAATGCAAATGTCCTGTAAGGCTGCCATCACAGGATAGGCCCTGGCCCCTAAACAGACCTTTCCTGATTTTGTGGCCACGGGATCACCCACTAACCATCTTCTATCCAATGTAATAGTATTCGGACACCAGCATTGGTCAGGGATGACCTCAATGCACCCTGCAGTGACGATCAGGCACTAATGCAGTCTCTCACCACGGCACCTGCTTATTCATTACTGTAATGTACGGATGGTGTCTGAAACGCTCAGAGCAGGGACGCAGAGGAGCAGCTCACATGCAGTAATAGAATAATCATTTTCAGAAGTGTCTCTTTAATCAGCCGAACCACACCAGAGGGAGCTGTAGGTAATGCGATGCAGGGCTGTGGGCTCTGTTTGTGTCTGTCGTGAATAATTCATAGGTGGCATCAGCTTTTTCCACTTTCCTTTGATAACCCTGCCCCCTGCCCAGACTCAAACACACCCCCCACCCCGACCTATCCACTCTTACAATCAAGTGCACTGCAATTGGTCTTGGTGATTTAGAGTGTTTGATTTCCGTCGCTTCAGGCCATAAAACACTTCGGACAGGGCATCCCCCTTCACTCCAGGCGCGTGTTGTGATGGGACTGTGTTGGGTTGGCGACTATGTAGATGTCCTTTTAAAGACGATGCAGCTACGGAAAAGACACCAGCAAAGACATGTATGATATATATGTCCAAAGAAGCCAAACAGGCACTCAGTAGAAGTATGTTTAGTAGGGCATGATGACTGTTGAAACAAGTCATGCTTTGAGCCTCCCCAATGTACAGTTGTACACATGCATTTGTTGATGAGCTAAAGGATACAGGATCCAAGTCCCCTTGTGCAGGTAGGTGCACCATACAGGTTTCCACTTGATCCACAGGGTAAATATTCACATGCCTGGATGAAGTGCCTGCACTTAGGGGAGTCGGAATTCATCGCAACAGCAGCAAAGACCAGCATGTTGACTTACAAGGTAGAGTAATATTATGGGGTTTTATTAGACAAGGTTGCAGACTGTCAAGGCTTCTTTGGCCTAAGATTCGTCCAGACTATGAGGTTAAGTTATGAATGAGTTATGAAGCCACCCAGCTGCTTGTCTCTGGTCATTTCAAGGCTAGACTACTGCAACTCGCTCCTGGCTGGTCTTCCTCTGCGGGCCATCAGGTGCTTGCAACTTGTCCAGAACGCTGCAGCCCGTCTCATCTTCAATCTTCAGTTCACCCACGTCACTCCACTGCTGCGCTCCCTTCATTGGCTTCCTGTTGTTGCCCGGATCAGATTTAAAACTCTGATGCTGGCCTACAAAACCAAGAATGGACCAGCCCCTCCCTCCTTATGGCAATGGTTAAGAGTCGAGCTGTACCTCGAGCCCTTCGTGCTTCAAGTACAGCTCGTCTCGAACCGCCATCCCTGAGGACACATGGAAGACAAGCGTCCAGACTCTTCTCTGTCCTGGCTCCCAGATGGTGGAATGAACTCCCACTGGGCGTCAGAACAGCAGAGTCTCTCGCGGTCTTCAAACGCAGACTGAAGACCCATCTCTTCGTAATGCACTTAAGTGAGTGAGCTCTAGTAGAGGTGTAAGTTGTGTGTATTGTGTTGCACTAATAATGACCTTTTCTCCTCTATAGAAATGGGCTGGGGTTGCCAGGTAATGCTTTACTTGCTCTATGTCTGTGTATTAATCTCTAGGTACCAGCACTGGCCCCCTGTTCGGGCAGTGTCTGAGCTCGTGGTGAGTTTTAGACTCTAAACTTTTATCTATTATCCAACAGAACACTAAGCACGGTTGTAAGTCACTCTGGATAAGAGCGTCTGCTAAATGCCTCAAATGTAAATGTAAATGTAATTATACTGCATGCTAAAGCCAAGACAAAAATGAGACTGAACATCCCTGAACATGACCCACTGCCACTCTATATCACCACCGCAGTCTTTGGTAAAGATGACATGGCGTTAAGGACAGTCTTCCTGGCGGTCTGTGTCCATGTAGACCTGCATTGTGCAGCAATCTGCCGATGGTGCTAGCCCTAACAGAGTGACTCATGCATGACTCATTTCTTGCTGGAGATCTGCAATCATGGCTGTTGGGTCAGCCAGGTACAGCGATAAGGCCCGTCCTTGCTAACCTCACATACATGACTGGTCTTTAAAATTAAAATCATTTGCATGGCTCACGATGTCAGACCTACCCACCAAGTTTCATTCCTGTCGGCTGATTCCTTCTCTGCAGCTACTCTTTTGACTGAGTGTATAACTAATACGGTGGACAGAGCTTAAGAGAAGTAAATGTAGCATGGAAAGAGATAGCATTGCACCGAGTGTGGAGATTATGCATGTGATGCTTCCTGATTGGCTGGCAGGGTGTTAAAACATCATATCATCATAACAGTTATAATGGACTGTAACCCACAGTGTAACCCACCGTCGTGTGCATGTTTGTGGCGTTTTGCTTTGATCTTGTCGTATCTGTAGTAACGTATGTCCACCAGTAGACTGCGCCGTAGTGCGATGTTTGTTTTGACTGGACTCCAGAAGACATACGTTTTTACGCTGATGACTCCAAGTGAAATGTAATACATACACACAGCACTGCAGCATTTGCCCAGAAGGGACATAAGAGGTGTTGGCGTGCAGCCATGACAGATGTTTCAACGAGGCTCTTATGCACTTATGCACTTAGAGCTCTCCCTCTCTCTGTGAATGATGCCTCAGCAGGGCTGCCATATGACCCCTTTTTCAGTGCCATTCTTTAGCCAGCAAAGACAATACGGCGTCTCGATTAATAATGTAAAACTTCAGTCTGTCATCTACAGCCACTGGATATGGGCAGTGCTGAGACCATTCATGCAGAAAGGTATATGATGAAGTGTTCTCCTCTCAGCAGTCCTTACCTTCTTATTAGTGACAGTCCTCAAACTATTAATGTACACTGCAGGCCTAATGCAACAGCAGGACCAAACCAAAGGCATCATGTTAGTATCTAGCGCCATCTAGTGGAACTTTATGGTAATACGCTACCATTTCACCCTGATCTCTGTTTGCCCTGTCTATAGCACATGGTTGAGTACCAGAGGCAATACCTGTGTGTTACATAGTAGAGTGGGTGGGGATTTCTTATGGTTTCCTGCTTGATCAGCATGGATAACAAATTGACTGAGGCTACCAACACTCAGGCTAAAAATGGCTACCGGGCCAGGAACTGATTGATCCCATGCCATGATAATGGGGCAGAAAGAAGTTGATGACCTGAACTGTTTTATTATATAGGTATATTTATTTTTTAATTTAATTAATGTTATTAGATGTTTCAGTTTGAGATTTCCTGATGGCTTTGTGCTTCCATTAGAGTAAATCAATTGTACAGTATTTTTAAATGTATAGACCTACATCAGTGTATGGCCTTGTACGTATGTGTGGGTGTGGGTGAATTCAGGTGATGGTAAAAAGAAACAATTTCTGATGAAACTAACAGCATTAATGAAAAAGCATCATTCATCCAAAAGTATGGTGACACTGGATGCTAGTGCCCATGGTCTACTACATGTGGAAGGACTATGTAGCAAGCAGCGAGCAAATGAGGCTGCAAAGCCATTTGGAGACATAACATGCCTTGACAATGGCAAAAGATAAGCTACGCTCATCAAAAGAACAGCTGCACAAATAGTTGCACCCAGACGGAATCAACCGACAGGAACGAAACTTGGTAGATATGTTTGACATTGTGTGACATGCGAATGAGTCAAGTTTCACGCTCAGTGAAGCATGTGACGTACCTGACTGACCCAACAGCCACAATTGTGGACATTTAGCGAGCAGTGATGCCCTCCATTAGTTACTGCTGTCAGCACCATTGGCAGACATCTGCACAACATAGGACTACATGCACGCAGGCTGTTACGACAACTGCCCTTAACAACACTACAACATCGCCAAAGACATTAGAGATATAGTGCCAGACTCATGGAGTGACTCTGAATGCCAGCAGATCATCTTCAGCAATGAAAAGCTGGCTTTTGTCTTGGTGGAGACGACCAATGAATCCGTGTATGGAGGCACTGTGGTCAGCACCAAGATGAAGAGTTTGTGGTCACGTGTCACATGCCCAGAAGACCTGGTGTCACTCCACCTCCACCCCTACTGCAAAACCTGCAGGAACAGCATGTGAATATTCAAGCTGTATGAGATTACAGCAAGACACCATTAGGAACCCCTACAGCTCCATGCCGAGACGTTCAACGCCATACATATATATCATCATATATATCATATATCGTCGCTGTCCAAAGAAAAACATGTATCTCCATTTTTGGTGATTTTTACTTTTATGTCTCATTTGGTCACATGAGCTGCTGTCTAAACTGTGTGGAAATTTCATAAAGAATGGACCAACAGAAATGTCCCAAAGCTGCTTCGAAAAACGTCTGGTTCCATTGACTTCCATTCAAATTAAATTCGGTTTTTGACCTCTCCTGTAAAGTTGCGATTTTGGAGATACCAGTTTTTCTTTGGACAGTGATGATATCATATATATACCCTTCTCTTCCTTCCACATGCCATTGGAATCCAACACGTCCTTTTGGGTGCCACTATTCTTTTGATGATAAGTGTATATATGTGGGGTCACTGCATCATCACCCCACCCCTCCCAGTTCCCATACAAGTCCAATGAAACCTCTGTGGTTTATCTGCACAGGTCCTCCCTCAGGAAAAACTAATGCATGTGCTAATTTAGAGCAAAGCTTTGCTGACAGTTGGTAAGATGCTTTCTCCTGTTTGGCTCATCCTAAGACCTGCAACATTAGACTGCAAGGGTTGTACCTTTGTGCTGTAACGGTTGATTACATGCTCTTGACTATTGCGCATGCGCGCTGAGCTGTAGCTCTCTGCGCGGGACGAAGGAGCTAGTTGTAGCCTAGCCTCCCGTCTGATGCAGCTGCTTCTAAGTTACTCCGGACAGTAATGGTGAGATCTGTGGTTGCTTGGGCCAATAAACGCCACTTCTACCCCGCATGCAGTGTGTCCTGGGCGCGTATCCTTAGAGAGGCCCGGGACCAGTGCCTTTTTCCGTGTCTGGCTCCTGCACCACACCTTTTCACCCTTACAATGTGTACATAGCTAAAACACTTATTTGCATAACTCAGCCCTTCCTTTATAAGCTTATTGTAAGCTATGTGTTCAATGGGAAAACTCATTGAAGATATTGTTCATGGTAATTACCAGTAGGCTACAGATGCGGCAGGTAGAGTAAACAAGCACTCCATTTTCTCGTACTCTGATGCTACTTGCCACCACTTAAATCTGAAATTCTGCCTGACCTTAAACAGCCAGTTCAAAGCTCTCGGGTGACCTGCCAGTCTAGGGGAGGGTCTGTTTCTACCTCCGCTCTGCATGTGGACAGACTTCAAATGTAGCTGACAGTCTGGTGCTTTTTCTCTGGACTGCTGTCATGGCGAAATGCAGGCTGACAGGCCTAGTATTGTGGTAGGCGCATACACACACACATGCATACTCACAAGCGCCTCGGTAAGGGTCGAACTCCTCAGGGAGTGGTGGGATTGTTTACTTTAAAAGTTTGCCATGCTTCAGCGAGCCCCTCGCGCCTGTCCGCTCACATTTCAGGCTCCTCTCATCTTCCTTTGGCCTGCACATGCGTCTTCCCTGCCCTCTAATAACCAGAGCACTGAAATCATTCATTTAAACTTTCTACCGCCCATTATAGCCCAGGCTCCAGTGATCTATGTTTAGAGCTAAAATAATTATGGTACCACCTTCCACACAACCACATTACAGCTATGACACTTTTAATGTAGGTTGCTCTGTGCTTGACAGCTTGGTTTCAGTGGCCTATTCCCTGTGTTGACGTTAGAAGTTGTCACGATATAAAGAATGGCTAATTAACCCATTTAACCTTTCTCTATTTATAAAGAGGAGTCTCCATGAAACTCTTACATTTTCAGCCCTGTATGTGCTGAAGGGGTGGAATGTGACAGTAGAGAGACACCTGCTGGTGGGTAAAACATACATATCTCCATACACATCTTCTCTCATCGTCAAAGGAACAGTTGCACCCAGAAGGAAGTGTGGGAAGTGTTATTGGGAAGGAAGATCACCAGGAACAATACATGATGATACATTTAGACTGATACGGGTGATATTTATTGAGCTGCATATACAGAAGTAGTGTCTCTAAGTATGGCGTTGGGCCGCCATGTTTGTTAACACAGACATCTGTGCATGGAGTTGTAGAGGTTCCTAATACTTACAGTACACTAACACATTACACTTACTGAGTTACTGTACACCAACACACTACTTACAGCACACTAACACATTACACTTACTGAGTTACTGTACACCAACACACTACTTACAGTACACTGACATTACACTTACTGAGTTACTGTACACCAACACACTTTTTACAGTACACTAACACATTACACTTACTGAGTTACTGTACACCAACACACTTTTTACAGTACACTAACACATTACACTTACTGAGTTACTGTACACCAACACACTTTTTACAGTACACTAACACATTACACTTACTGAGTTACTGTACACCAACACACTACTTACAGCACACTAAGAAATTACACTTACTGAGTTACTGTACACCGACACACTACTTACAGCACACTAACACATTACACTTACTGAGTTACTGTACACCAACACACTACTTACAGTACACTAACACATTACACTTACTGAGTTACTGTACACCAACACACTACTTACAGTACACTAACACATTTACACTTACTGAGTTACTGTACACCAACACACTACTTACAGTACACTGACATTACACTTACTGAGTTACTGTACACCAACACACTACTTACAGTACACTAACACATTACACTTACTGAGTTACTGTACACCGACACACTACTTACAGCACACTAACACATTACACTTACTGAGTTACTGTACACCGACACACTACTTACAGCACACTAACACATTACACTTACTGAGTTACTGTACACCGACACACTACTTACAGCACACTAACACATTACACTTACTGAGTTACTGTACACCAACACACTACTTACAGTACACTAACACATTACACTTACTGAGTTACTGTACACCGACACACTACTTACAGCACACTAACACATTACACTTACTGAGTTACTGTACACCATCACGCTACTTACAGCACACTAACGCATTACACTTATCGAGTTACTGTACACCAACACGCTACTTACAGTACACTAACACATTACACTTACTGAGTTACTGTACACCAACACACTACTTACAGTACACTAACACATTACACTCACTGAGTTACTGTACACCGACACGCTACTTACAGCACACTAACACATTACACTTACTGAGTTACTGTACACCAACACGCTACTTACAGCACACTAACACATTACACTTACTGAGTTACTGTACACCAACACACTACTTACAGCACACTAACACATTACACTTACTGAGTTACTGTACACCAACACACTACTTACAGCACACTAACGCATTACACTTACTGAGTTACTGTACACCAACACGCTACTTACAGCACACTAACACATTACACTTACTGAGTTACTGTACACCAACACACTACTTACAGCACACTAACGCATTACACTTACTGAGTTACTGTACACCAACACGCTACTTACAGCACACTAACACACATTTACACTTACTGAGTTACTGTGATCCACCAAAAACGCTACTTACAGCACACTAACACATTACACTTACTGAGTTACTGCTTAGCACCAACACGCTACTTACAGCACACTAACACATTACACTTACTGAGTTTACTGTACAACTACACGCTACTTACAGCACACTAACACATTACACTTACTGAGTTACTGTACACCAACACACTACTTACAGCACACTAACACATTACACTTACTGAGTTACTGTACACCAACACACTACTTACAGTACACTAACACATTACACTTACTGAGTTACTGTACACCAACACACTACTTACAGTACACTGGCACACTACACTGGTCATCACTGAGAATGTGCAAACCTATTTTCACTATTACACTCAGCCTTCAGAAAACATCATTTGACCAGGGACACCCAAACTGCTTTAAACGACTTGAGCTCAGACTCTGCCCGGAAAAGGGCCAGTACTAAAACCTACAAAAAGGATAAAGAGTTAAATACAGCATAAGTGCACTACCAGGAATCCCATGCCAGCACTCATACCTAGAGAGAAGCTCAGCAGAAGGGCAAAACAAAGCATTTCAGTATATACCTATTTATATATACACATCCGTATGTTGTACCTTAGAAGTACAAATGCCATGTTCCAGCCAGCCCTGGTTTCAGGAAAGCTGTTGTGCTGACTTGTAGTCTAATTTTCTAAAGCAACAATATGTAGGATTCGGGGTTTTGGAGCCCCCTCTGGTGAAACTGAGACCACATGCAAAAGAACACTTTTTTCGGGTGTACCTTGGAGGATTGTAAGCACATTGAAAGAGAAAACTTGGTGAAGGATGTGTTTTCTGAGGATGTGAGTGAATGGTCTACTATTATCATCATATCCTCTTCAGTATAACGTTGATTCTGCGTTTAAGACCAAAACTCTGAGCCAGACCTTCTTTTTGAGCCTGTGCTTGACGTTAAGACATACAATGTGGCCCAAAAGGCTTTCATATTTCATACAGGGTGACTCACAGAAGTGGACACACCACATGTTAGTTTTTCTCTTTTGGGCTCAGTAACAGACCCAGTAAAACTCCTGCTTTCATTTTTTCTGTTTTAAAGAGCTCATTTGCTACACTGTCCTTGTATATGACTCATAACTGATTTTGCATGATCATTTTCAAACTTCACATTGGAATAAAACAGGCTGTTTTTGTTACGGTGGCTTTAAAACAAATATCTGGGTGGGGCTAAACTACCGTAGGTTAAATGGGCTGAATATGAAGTAATTGAGTTGATTTAGTATGACTTCTTAAAACATTTAATTCAGAAGAGAAAAATTTTCCGTCATAGAACGTATGGACGGGGTATGAAAGCTACTTCTTAGAACTTTAACAAGGTTTACATAGTACTTTTCCTTGCCATCCAAAGAACAAGAAGCAACTCTTCAACTTTACAGGAGAGGCAAAAAACCTAGTTTTTTTTTTTTTTTTGCAATGTAAGTCAATGGAACCAGACGTCTTTACGATCAATTGTGATCCATTTCTGTCGGTCCACTCATCATGAAACTTTCACACAGTTCTAATGATGCATACAAGTAAAAAAATGGAGATACATGTTTGTTTTTAGAACAGCAACATTATATTACTTCTTATATCATTTTTAATTTGTAGATATTATTTTTATATGGACTTATAAGAGAAATTCCAGTGACCTTCCATGACTTTTTTTTCCATGACAGTTTATGGAGTGCATCCTGAACAGGTCTCTTAACGTACAGTACTTGCACTTATACTGATAATTACATTGTTTCTCTCTAGGTATGAGTGCAGGGTTGGGGTTGCCAGGTAGGGCATTTATGCTCATCTCCGCAGGTGTATGGAAATGTACGGTCATACGGGTCTACCAGCAGTGGCTAAAATCCTACTTTACAGGAAATACTCCCCGGGATTGTGCCAGGGAAGGCATCCATCAGGTCTGTGCTATTCTTTGATGCAAGAGTGGCTGAACACTGATGTGGTCTAAATCCAGAAACTTGTCCAGTCCATGCCAAATCCAATCACATCTGCTATTCATGCTTGAGGAGGTATTACATGCTATTAGCTATGTTTCAGTCACCTGTGACTTCATTTTGGTGAGCTTATAAACTAAAATAAATAAATAAATAAATAAATTTCTTATGAGTGTGAACCAGGGTTTCTGGAACTTTAAAGGTCTATAATTGATTTCAGTGCACCAAACACAAAAGCAGGAGAGCAATTTACTATTCTCTGTGTATCAGAGAAGCCTTAAATCAGAGTCCAGGAACTGTGCAAGTGTTTATTTTGTATCAAGCAGATAAAATGTTGCATGACACGTTTCATTCAATTACAGCTTGACTAAACATGGCTCGGTCTGCAGTGTGTGTACTGGCTGCGCATGTGCAATACTGTATATTGTGACTGTACATCGGACATGTAAATGAGACGTAGGACACGGGGAATATTCAGCTCTGAATAAATCAAAATTAAACTGTCCATGTATGAAAATGTTAAACAACTCTAAAAAGCACACAAATAAATATGTCTTAGGAAGAAGAGAACATTGGACTGTCTCCTTAAAAGAAGGAAAGCTAAGATCATAGTTAGTAGCAGTATCCAGACTGTAAACGGGATCAGGCTGAACTGATCTAACTCGCCCAGTAAACACTCTTCCTTCACCAGTGCGCGCTCACGGTGCGCCAGAACTGAGCGCGTTCCCGACAAGCCACGGCCATCTTTAAACCCCAGACGAGGCTTCCGTTTAGCGCCCACAGTTCTGCATTTCGGTTTTCATTTAACAACATATTTTTATAAAGTAACGCGTAAGAACGGCTAATATACAGTCTATGACAGCCGAGGAACGTCTTAGGGACACGTTTGGTGTCCGGGGTCGCTTCTTTGTTCGCTGACATCAACAAAAATAGACGGAAAAATAGACACACAACAACAACGAGCCTGCCGAGGCGTTGTTATTAGCTAGCCTGCTAAAGTTAGCTCATGAGCTAACAGCGGCTGAGGAGGGACTGGTGAAAAGGAGAGGGTCCTTTTTCCAAACTACGGACATTCTCGGGCTTCGGTGGTCGTACTTGCTTCGTTTTCGGTATACGAATCGCGTCCGGTCTTGTGTTTTTCTTTCTTCTCCGTGCCCCTCTCCCCTGCGGCTCGGCCGGAGATGAGCGGAAGATGTCGGTTTCGGGACTGAAGGCCGAGCTGAAGTTTCTGGAGTCGATTTTCGACCCGAACCACGAACGGTTCAGGATCATTGACTGGAAGCCCGATGAGCTGAGCTGCCAGTTTAACGTGACCGGGGAAAAGCTGCTGATCATCCACTGTAATATCACGGTAATGAGGGGGGAGTTCAGCTAGCGTATGAAAGAGAAGTTAGCGCAGGGAGCTAACGTTAGCCAGGTAGCTATCTGGGCTACGTGATGCTAGCAGGGGCTAATTTTAGCCCCCCACTAAATATCATGGAATGAAAACGAGAATATCGGAAGCATCTGATGTTTTATGGTGTCGTTGACCGACCAACACTCGTAACTGTGAAATGTGAAACTGTTACGATGTCAGAATTTTCTAGAAAACGCTAACGCAGCAATACATGTCAGTATTGTAACTTAGCTAGCTAGCATTGCTGAAGAATGAAAATATCCATGGTAGCTACCCAACTCAAGCAGCAAAATATCTCTTAACAGGTCATAGCTGCCAAAAAATGTTTGGCAGGTTTGCTGATGAGATATTGATTTATTTAGCTGTGCTATGGTTTTTAAATAACCAAGGTTAGTAGGTCTAACGTCACATGACGTGATAAAGTAGACTGTCCTAACCACTGAGTTGGTTAAGTTGAATACATGGATGGAGTTTAGATAGTGGAACATTAGGGAACCGAATGTATAGAAGTGTCCAGGCAGCACATACTTGGTTAAGGTAAACCTTTTGCTGACACTGGTGTTCAAGTAGGCACACGCAGTTTGTATAACCCTTATACTGAGAAAACACTGACAAGCTCTGGAGCAGCTAGACATGAGCCGTACCACTGTCCCCAAGTCCAAGCGTCGGATAGAGGGGTATAAAGCCCCCCTAGCAGAGGGCTGTGGAGCTGATGTTGAATCCTGACTTTAAGATATATAGGCCTAAATATGGTATATATGCCCAATACATCTTAAAGTTATATAAATCACGCAAAGTCCTTTATTTAAAATTATAAATAGACAAAATGCTTTTATTACTAGGCCACCATTTTTGTTGTTGAATCAAATGCTTACTCTTCCTCCTGTCCACTAAGAGGAACAACAAGTTAAGGTGTACCTCATTAGACTCTAATATATCATTCAGGCTTTCCAGCTTTAGCCAGAGCATGACATTAGTCACTGGGCACAGTCTTATTTTTCTGTAGGCCTGACTGTACTGCAGGCATATGACATCACAGTGGCCTACTAGCTGTAAGCATTTAGCTGTTAGCATTTTTTTTCTGTCATTTTTTATAAAATAATAATCTAAACATTCCCTTTGGGTTTACATGTCAGTAGTACTGGACATGTTTCAGTCAGGTTCCCCTGGAGTTTGTAATCCAGAGCTGATCATCCAGCATCAGTATGTGACCTCACTAATGCTCTGCCCTGTTACTTAAGAAACAAAAAAGTAAGAAATTACTGCACTTTATTTGTGGAAAGACTACTTGATGAGCAGATGCCTACAGATGACATGGACTGTAGCTAGATATTTAGCCAGTGGGCTTTTAGTAGTTGCTCTCATCTTGTCTGGGATCATTTCGATCTTATTTTTGCTCGTGTTAGGAAGATAAGCTGCAATTTTCATGGGCCGCTCATGTTTTAAAATGATGCGTTCACTATGTTTTAATGATGCAGGCACTCAACCTTAAAGTGCTGAGAGGAGACTATTTCTTGAGAAGTCAGCGATAACATGTCACATTGGATTTTAATTATTCTCGTTATTGTGGCTTATGTGGTGTGTGGGGAAAGCAATGATCAATAGCTCCAAATGCGTAGGTGTGTAAATGGTTATGCCCCACTTTTGTCTTTATCTGTAGATGAACACAGGAACCAAACCCATATCCTCCAGTTAAATTAAACTCAAGCAGTGCTCTCTGATGGGACCACGGCTAATGGGACAGTGGCTGCAACATAGAGATTCCATTTTTAGAGATTTCTTCTTTTTTTTTTTTTTTTTTTTTTTTTTTTTTTTTTTTTTTAAAGAAGACTTAAACATAACTCATTATTTCTGTTTTGCACTGTGACTAGATTGCTCATATTTAGGTTACTCACTGGTGGCTCAATCTCTAGTGGCTTGTTTGGTATGTGAGTGAATTGGTACAACATCATGGTAATTCAAGACATTTTTACAGTACATGATAAGCATTGTTATTTAGACTGTTTGGTTTTTAATTTTTCCCCGCATTTAAAATTTTTATCAAAATGCACTCTTACATATGATTATAGTGTTCTAACATGACTACAGGTGTGAAAATAAACACTAAATTGTTTTGTGTTCGTTAAGTAATGACCTTGTCCATGAAATGCATATTATAATGTGATGTGACACATGCTGTATTATTTCAGCCACAGTAAATATCTTATTACACTTCCCATTGAATGGTGCTACATGCTCTTAGCTTGTGTTAACTAAAATAAACCTATATCACTACTGTAAGATTGACTATAACATTGTCCATAATTAGAAAAATGTGACTTAACAGCTAATAAAGACATTGCAAAGGCAAAAAACAGGTCAAATTACTAATGGAAATTGTTGATGTGTAGCCAGTTAACTAAACAGTATACCAAGTAGCTAATGTTAGCTGGTGGGTTCCCTCATGCGTCCATGCATAATTTTTTTTTTTTTTACTTTAGGTGTTTAGACATGTCTTCCAAAACCGGGAAAACCATTTAAGTGTTTCACAGAACAACACTGAGGACTTCATATCATACTTTCCATCATTAGCCATTGCACGTAGTGACGTTAAGCTCATGTGTGGCAGCATCCTGTTATATTGGGGATATATATATAATATGTAATGTCAGTTCTGCTTCTGCAGTTGATGCTACAACTGCTAACAATGATAACTGGATTAACCTTTAATTAGTGAGCTTGGTGATCTGGACTTCTCAGGCTGTGCTGTAAAAACATCACACTGTGGACTCATAGTTGTATTCCTTTATTGTAAATTCTCTGTAGTTCTTTTAGTAGAATTATATATGTGGAATAAATGGGTATGTAAATTAAAAATGTTCTTTGGCTCTCACAGGAATCTTATCCTTCGACGTCCCCAATATGGTTTGTGGACTCCGATGACCCAAGTCTGACCCAAATATTGGAACGCCTCGAGGATGTAAGAAAAGGCAGTACGCTGGTAAGGATATTTTTTTTTCTGTGGTACAGAATTAGAAACTTGATGATTTTAATTAAATAACTATCTTCTGCTCGTCAAGTCATAACTGTTCAGTTTTGTTATTGATAAAAGGGACATTATGCTTTACTGGTTTTTCCCCTTTCCTTTTTTGTGTTAAGTAGCTTTTTGTGCCTGTAAACGGTCTGCAAAGTTATAAATCCCCCATTACACAGAAGCCACTTTTTTCATCTTTCTGAAACACCTCAGTGGAATTCTAGCCCTTGTCTCTGTTACAAGCAGACATCATGTTCCAACACAGTTCTTATTTCCCGCCTTACAAAAAGCTTGACACACGCTCACACAACACACAGGGAGCTAGAAACGTAAAGACTTACCACTTTGAAACATCCTGATCAAGTCTAGCTTGGTAGATTACCAACCTGTTCAACCACACTTTCAGGATTGGACTCTGGCTCAAACTGATACAACAGAAGCGATGCTGTTGTAAGAATAGCCACAGTGGAGTGTAGCAGAATGGTTAATACAGATGTACAGTATAAGAAAAAAAAAGTTTTTTGGACAACTGAAGCATGTAAAACTATTCTAATAGACCACCCCAAAAATATGGTGTCATAGGTTTGACGCACTTGGTGGGTGCCTTGTTACTGGCATAGTTTGAACTAAGGATGGCCTGCAAGTTGATGGGGCCAGCTTTTAGTTCTAGTATGTATATGGGTACAGTATTACAATGCATGTGCCCCCAGTAGACCTCTGATTTCTGTGTCATGCCCATATTAGGAACTCCAGGTTTTCAGTATAATGAAATTTATGTTTTTGAAAACAAAATGCTGTAGTTAAATCTTGTGGTAAACTCCCCAAACATTCCATAGCCAATACTCTTTACATACGTTTATTTATTTATTTATTTTTTCCTCTCTTATCTTGTTGGTTCCCCTGGCTTTTGTTGCATGCAAGTTTCCATTACACAGTTGACCTTATATGACTGGAAACTTCTCAAAAATACCCCACGCAAACCACTTGTATCTTCACATGTGGTAGCTGCAGGTTGCAGGTAGTCTAGTAGAGTTCGAGTAGCTGCTGCTGGCATATAATGGTATTGAAAATTAATAGTCCTTAATTTGATGTCGTGACATTTCAGTTTGCAGGAGTGTTAGCTTGCGTAGCATGAGTAATCATTGTAGCATGTGTATAGCATGTTGACTGCTAAGCAGCCTCGCAATTCAGAAGATCTAGTGACACCTGGGAGGGGTGGGGTGTGTACACAGGACAAAACGTATTGACTTTGGAGCGTATTTGTTTACCACATGTGATGGTATCGATTTCTAAAAAACACCTTTAATTTTTCTAATAGAGAAAGCAAGGCTTGACTCTGCACTCCCAAATGTGTGACGTGTGATTTTTAGAGATTTCTATAGAGTAGGCTGGTTAATGCTAATGCGGACAACACATAAAAAGGTGTTATTGGCTTACTTTTCTACATTTGCTTATACAACAGAAAGTCCCACTGGCAGGAATCTTTAGCTTCTCAATGAATGGCATTTTTGTTGGTTAAATGTGATGAGTTTTGGCATTATTAAAAACCTAAATGAGCAATTCTAGAACTTTCCATCCACAATGCATGGAAAATTAGAATGACCTTAAGAGTTTTATGTAGGAGTGGTTTCTAAGAGTCATACTCAAACTTAAAACATAACCACAAGTTTGCCTCCCTTTTCAGTATTAATTTTGCTGGGACTTCACGCATCGGCCACAGGCTGCAGGAAAAAAATAGCCTGCTGTGTGCAGTGAAGCATGATGTTGCTGTTATTCAGGCAGTGAAAACAAGGCTGTAACAAGATTATAGACAGCTAGTGGGCTGCTTATGGTAAAAGTGTTAGAAGTTTAAGTGTTCAGCCTTATTTTTTAGTGTGCTGAATCTGGCATTATCAAACTTTCTGTGACTTTTAAAGTTCCCACTGACAGTGTACTCTTTATCCTGTCTAGGGGCAGCTACATGTAATGGTCTACATTTGCTCAGAGGGAGTCATTAATTATCATAGGACAGCTTGTGACTGTGTTTTTGTCTCAGAATCTCAGCTTTTATACATCACTTTTTGCCCAGTAGAGCCTCTTTCAAGTTCATGTGTGAGCTGTTGGGAGGTATTCATTACATGCTAGTGAAATTCTATCTGTTGTTGTTCTGATAGTGTGACATGGACTCTCTTAGCCTAAGCCTGGTGTAATGCTTGTAGATGGGTATTGTGTTTATGAAGAGCGATGTGCTTCAGTAATAAATTATGTATCTTTATGAAAATCTTTTTCCACAACACCTTTGTATAAAGTAGAGGCAGAGTGATGTTGAAAAGTTGTAGATTTATCTCATGCTTTTAACATGCCATTTAGGATGTTTGAGTTTCTACTGAATGAGCTTAAGAAATGTGGCTGTGAATGAACTGTTGCATTATTAGTTTGTTAGGATCATTAATTAAAATCTTTTATGTAACATCATGACATCTTTTTTAAATTCATTGTTTCTTGTGATTTTTCATGAAACTTGTTGCATTAATGTTAAGGGTTAGGACTCTCCCAATGTTCTATGGCACCATATTACTGTGATTTTAATAATACTGAGATATGCTGAGTACTGCGATGACATATATTGGTATACATTTTGGTTTAAAGGAAAGTTTTATCAACATGTGCCTTATCTAATGAAAACGTTCTCAGTCTATTCATCTCACTTCAGATTACAGCCACCGCTTTAGTGGATGTTTATTGATCAGTGTGTAATTCATTATGGCTTTTGTTCATCAGCTCCTGCAGCAGCTGAAGAGACTGATCTGTGATCTGTGTAGGCTGTACAATCTACCCCAGCATCCTGATGTAGAAATGCTGGATCAGCCACTCCCTGCTGGCCCTGTCAACCAGGAGAGAAAGGTACATTGTTCATAGCTGTTTAAAAAAAGTTAGATATTGCTTTAAACCCAAAAATACTTCTGTCGGAGATCAAAATGTGTGTTTCTGGTTTTATCCATCTAGCATGGTACCACAGATGAGGTGACATCAGAGGAGGAAGAGGAAGAAGAGATGGGAGAGGTGCTTTTCTTTTTGTTTTGGTTTACTACCTTATCCTTTAGTTACTGTCACAGGCTTCCATTGACCCTTAATATGTTCTGCCTGGGTGTGGTGTGTGTCGTCAGCAGGACATAGAGGACTTGGATCATTATGAAATGAAAGAGGAGGAACCGGTGGATGGCAAGAAGTCTGAGGATGATGGTATAGAGAAGGAGAACCTGGCTATCCTCGAGAAGATCCGCAAGAACCAGAGGCAGGACCACTTGAACGTAAGTGCACATTCGGTAAGGTGACTTTTTCTTATGTTTTGAGGGTTCAAAGGGGTTATCATTGTGTTCATGTAGGATATGTTATAGGAACTTAAATGCTAAAACTGGATTTACCAAGGCCTATTGATAAATTGTAGAAGTTACACATTGGTTTGAAGTATTACTGATAGCAGTAGTTTTCGATGAGTCAAACGGCTAGAATGTGTATGTTACTCGATTGCCGCATCTACTCTTGGTAGCCAAGCGGCATCTTTCTTAGGGTTTTACTTTTGAGCTGTATTGAAATGTTTCCCTATTTAACAATGCTGTCTTTTGCAGGCTGTGCTAAAAATGTGTAGTGAAAGTGGAACATAAGCTTCTGTGTCAATCCTTTGAGAGTGCAAAATAGAACAGGCAGATCTATAAAAGAGCTTTTGCTTTCTGCTATGTCTAATTTTGTTTATGGTGATTAGTTAAACTTATATTAGTTGATTAGGGGATTAGTTAGTTATGCTGTCATACTTGTACTGTTTGGGTCATGCAGACTTATACAGATGACCTTGTACATGTTGTGCATACTAAACTGACTGGTCAGTTTGTTGGATTTTGCTGGCATGGGAATTGCGTGATGCTGTATGTTCTGTGTGTCTGTATTGTGTTGCAGGGAGCAGTGTCAGGGTCTGTCCAAGCGTCAGATCGTCTAATGAAGGAACTTCGGGAGATCTACCGATCTCAGAGTTATAAATCAGGTAGGTGGAACGGGTTCGCTTCAGGATGCCTTATGTGGACAGAAACACATGAAGACTTTCCCACCTCACTCTGGTTTTCTGTACTTGTTTCGCAGGTATCTATTCAGTGGAACTTGTAAATGACAGCCTGTATGAGTGGCATGTCAAATTAAGAACGTAAGAATCCAACACTTGGTATTTATTCTTTATGTGGTGTCTGATGTAGTGAGAAAATTCAGCTTATTCATAGATGGTTTTGTTTGCTTATATGGGCAGGGTGGATCCAGACAGTCCTCTGCACAGTGACCTCCAGGTGTTGAAAGAGAAGGAAGGCATGGACTACATCCTTCTCAATTTCTCATACAAAGTAAGTCTTCATACTCTGTTCCAATGGTCAGTAATGAGCATCCAGCTCTTGACTTGTGGTTGATATTTATCTCCGTCATTTGTTTTTGCCCATTAAATAACCGTTCATTGCGGTTGGTTTTGGGTTGGTATAAATGTGATTTCGTTTTTCTGGTCTGCAGGATAACTTTCCATTTGATCCACCATTTGTACGAGTAGTTTCTCCTGTCCTATCTGGAGGGTGAGTAACTAGAATTATGTCTGACTTCATTGTCTTTCACTTTGTGCTGGCATGGGTGGTGCTTTACATTGTTCTGGTAAGGAAAGGTGTGGTTTTCCTGCCTTATGAAACCCACGGAGATCGAAACTGGACACATATTGCAATCTCGTTTTTAGGACTTTTAAAGTGATAAAGTCAGTTTTTGCTTTATTCTAAAATTAACCTACATTTGTGTGAAATATGGTATAATCTCTGTACCTCTTTCATAAGTGTTGCCAAAAATAATTTATTTGTTTCATTTATATTTTTTGTGTGTGTTCATTTGCTTTAGTTATGTCCTTGGAGGAGGTGCCCTGTGCATGGAACTACTCACTAAGCAGGTGGGAGATCATACATATGATTTTAACACGATACAGTACTGATATTTTCCAAGTCTGTGTTTCACTCACTTTACCTGTTTTGAATTCATTCATGAGTTTCTTCACTGCATTTCTCAGTAGCCTGTTGGTTCAGTTTTTTTTATTTTTTTAAATGAGCACTTCATTGTCACGTAACATTATCTTTCAGATCTGAATACTTCGCATTAAGCTGAAGCTGATTTTGTTTTATCTGTTCGCAGGGCTGGAGCAGTGCCTATTCCATTGAGTCTGTCATCATGCAGATTAACGCCACTTTAGTCAAAGGAAAAGCCAGAGTGCAGTTTGGAGCCAACAAGGTAAAAACTAAGTATTAATTTGCATTGCCATTGAATAAAGCCCAGGCCTCTTGTCTGTTCTTTAGAGGGCAGCCAGTTTTATGTAGGTTGAGCTTCCAGTGCAGTTTAGCATCACATGCAGAAATTCTGATTATCTTGACTCAGGTGTTTGGAGCTGAAACAGAACCGAAAATGTTAGCAGTGTCCCCAAGGAATAGTTTGTAAGCTGCTGCAATATGGGCAAAATGGTATTTGTCAAGATGCCAGATGCCTTTCCTCTTTGGTTCCACTCATGAATTTAGCTTAAAGCATTGGCATCCATGGTTCTTTATTCAGAATAAGCAAAAAAGCACCACACCACCAGGATGAACTCAATGCTACTTGTAAATGTACTACAAATTTCCAGTGTTGGAATAAAATGATGGGTTGTTGCCCACTGTCATCATCTTGATTGTTTTGACATTCTCATAAAGCAGTTATGTTTAATTAGGTATTACGCTTTTAGTCTGAGCTCATACAAATGGCCTCAAATGCAGACTCTTTTAAGCAGACTGCTTCAACTTTTACTCAAGTCTAGGTGGCAGAAAGTTTTGCTGATGAGAAATAAGCCTATGAGACACAAATCACACACATCAAATGTGAATGCAAACAAGTAACTCAAACACACATTGGCAGGATGTTAACTAGTTAGTTTATTAACTACCTGACCACATAAAACGGCATGTCACAGCTTCACAAGTACATTCAAGTATGAACTTAAAGCAATCCCAAACCTCAATGTGTTGATAGTTATGAGAATAAGAGAAAGGGCAAGCTCCAGTAGTATTTGTCATATTACAGCATAAACTCCCTCTGAGCACCTCAATCTGGAAAAATCTGAAATTTAGCATTGTTTCATGCTTTGATGTCATTTTTATACTTTTCCTTCTTACACTTCCAGAACCAGTACAATCTTGCCAGAGCACAGCAGTCATATAAATCACTGGTGCAGATCCATGAAAAGAATGGTAAATATAAATGAATTTATTTCTGTCCTGCATGATGTTTTTTGTGCCAACTTATGTCAAATCCTGCTAGGTGGGTCTGAGTAGAATCTGGAACTGACTTGTGACACTGGTTGAAATTAATATTCCGTTAGCTCATACTTAATCTTAGTCTTTGTTAACAAGGTCTTTTCAGAAGTTTTCTTAAGGATATTAGTACATGTAAAAATGTGTGTGTAAATGCGGTGAAAATCACAGTAACTTCATTGTTTTTCCTCTGTGTTGTATACTAAGGGGGTTTTGTTTGTGGTATCTACTGTAACGGGCTGTACGCATGTTGGTTAACCTTAGATTAGACTATAAAATCTGTCAACCAATATTGTCTTGGGTAGTAGTGTTGTTAGAAACAGGAATTAAAAACATACTTGTGGTAGCTTTTAGAGACATTTGACACTCGAGACCTCGGGTTCCCATAGGACCACTCTGACTAAAGGTTTCCCGGTTGACTGACTTCTGAGCCTCTAAGTAGAAATTGCTTGCGTTGTGTCTTCTTAGTCAAATTAAGAGTAACAGAGACTGATTTGGAATGCCCTGCAGGATGTAAGGTATGAGTATGTGTCTTTGATCTCCACAGGCTGGTACACACCACCCAAAGAAGATGGATAAAGAAAACCTTTTTTTCGTTCTAACTAGGACACAATGTCTTGGAGTCAACCGTTCTTCTTTTGCCCCCCATTTTCCTCCCCCCCTTTTCTTTTTTCTCATCATTATCTTGCTAATTGGAGATGTCTGGATTCAGTGACTTCCAAACTCTGTGCACCTGGAGAGGTAACGGGTAAAACATATTCCTTTATCTATCACGTTGTCTGAACAGCGCGTCTCTCTGCTCATGTATTCTCTACTGCTAGCTCTCCTTTCGTCCCTTCCTCCTGCTTTCTCTCTTTGGCTGTTTTTGGTTGGCGGAGTGGAATTTAAAGAGGCACATTTGTAAAGAGATGCCTGTGACTTCACGCTTCATGGATGGATGTCCTTTTGTCGTCTTGAACCGAGTGATCTACTATAAATGCCAAGATCCCTGCAGAATGACAGGCTTTTGGATGTTGACCTCGCTTGCCCATACCTCCTTCATGACTATAAGAGTGAAAACTTTGACTACAGTATGGAGAAAGAGAGAGACAGAAAAAGGGAGAGACTACGTGCGGTAGGGGTCTGTGGAGGAATCGTCACTTGTGATGGCCTCATGTCTTCACGGAAGCAGAGGTCGAATGCCATCACCACTCCATACCCTTGTTGTTTTTGGAGCTTTTGTCTTGTCTGGTCGCACACTGAAAAACTGTGACCAGAAGTGGATGGTGTATTCAGTCGTGCAAATTAACTCCGCCTGTAAGTAAACTTGTAAAGATGGATTGAGAATGAACTTTTGCATTGAGTCCAGCAAACTTCACGGAGCGAGGACTGGATGGCTTATAACATGCCTGCATAGCGCAGAACGTCCTTACTTCTGAAGATATATCTCACGAATAGAATAAGGAAAAATACTTAATTGATATCCTCTTGGTGACAAAAATGGAATATCTTAAACATGTTTTTATGTACGCATTAAGACTACTGCTGTTTTGTTTTTGTTTTATTTTTTTGTTTTTGTTTTTTTTCCTTTTTGTTCTTCAGTCAGAATGGAAGTTGCGTGTGGTTATGCTATCATTAACTGCAGTTGTGACCATTCCTCTTTAACCAGTATGATTCTGCTGTGTTTCTTATAACACAGTGATGGTATGCCATGGAAACATGCCAATGCCACCGTTATGTAAACCTGTCAAACCTTTTACCTTGTCGACCTAGACAATAAAGAGAGGTTGTAGTGTTGTCCATGGCGATGAGCTAGTACCAACTGCACAGTTTCCGATGTTTTTAGAAGGCTTGTTGAGGACAAAGATAACTTGCTTAACATTGCATGACCCCAGCTACATTCCTATGGGACAAACTGTAAAGTAACCGTTGTTGCCTTAAGAAGCAACTCCCCACTTTAGCGTTGCTTTCCACAAAGTCTATCCCATGATATCTTCACACAAAGAAACTTGCTGTTGCCACAAGCCGACACTTGTGGGAGGGGGGGAATTGTAAATTGGTTTGTACCCATAATCTACGAGTTCTTGGAAATGAGGAAATGTCTTGACCCTGATATGTTTTATCTGTTCAACTGGACAAACCTCATCACACTTCTCAGTGCTGTTAAGAGACATGCACATACTTTTCTCCCTGTTTCATGGAAATGCCTTTGTTTTTATCTGCACCACTTCAGTTGTTCTTTTGTCTGTTACTGCTGATTGGTGCATTCCCTGATTTAAACTGAGGGTGGTGTCATTTCCATTGGTTAACGTGACTTAACTCAGATGTGATGTACTTTTTGGAATCTTGGTAAGACGGGCAAGCAGGTCAGGTGTAGCGTTCTTGCATAACCCGAACCCAAGGGGCCTAGAATAAGCCGGAGCGTGGCCTCAGTTGGCACCGCGGTTTAAGATCAAGCTTAATCCATATCTGGAAAACTGGCAGAAGGAGCCTTTGGCCTATATTAAGTTTTACAGGTTTTTCAATGCCTGGGGCAAAAACCTGTTTACTTAATGTAGCCTGTAGTTTCATGCCACCCTTCATAGTCTAGCATTGCTTCCTGAATTCCTAAATCTTACTATATCCCTAATGTCCAGTATGCCTCACTGGCTGCTAACGTCACAGCGGTCTTATCTCTGACCATGCAGATGAAGGAGCAGCCAGCTCGCACAGGTCCATTAACTTATGTCCACTGGTCCAGAATTTGTTGGATGCTTGCTGTTTTGGATTCGAACTGACTGGGAAGAGCTGCTTGCTGGGCTGCGTTCAGTAAGCAAACGTTTGTATTGCAAATGTTTTCCGTTAAACAGTGGGTTGTTTGTAATGATAATGCCTTTCCGCTGTCTCTATGGCATGTTTGCTCCTGTTTGATGGGTGTGACGGTGAGGTCGAGAGTAGCCGGTGATGTTTTTTGACTTGTAAAAATAAAAAAAAGAAACTTTGATGTACCTGAAGCTGCTGGAATCAAACTGAAGACTTTTAAACACTTTTGGCATCTTGCGAGCGAGGGAACTATTCATTGGCTTAGTACATTTTTATTTGGAGCTCTTTCACTGAGTTTGGAATATGCCACAGTTCTAGGTGATTTGTACACTCCAGTGGGCGACAACGAAAAAGGAGAATTATAAAATGGTATTAACTCCTGTAAAGGGCAAACAGGCAGTTTGCTCTTGTCCATCATGGCTGAATGCTGCTCTGGTATGGAGTGCCAGGCCAGCGGAAGAAAACTGTACACCAAGTCCCAGACAGATTGGTTATCTAAAGTGTCAGTTGTGTGGTAACTTGAAACTTCACTTAAACACCCTGAGCAGTTATGGTTGGTTAATGTCAGGTGTTTTGGGAGGGGGGTGTGCACTGTTAGCATGCATTGGTTTTCATTTTTTTTTTTTTTCTTCCTTTTTTTTTCTTTTTTTTTCTTTTCCATTGTAAGTGTAATTTTGACCATGTACAGTACAATTTGTAAACTTGCATCAAGTTTATGAATAAAGAATTTTAAGAAGTTTTTTGTTGTTTTCTACCAATGTAGTAAATAGTCTGTTTGTGTGGCTTTAGCTGTTTACGTTTGAAGCTGCGTGTTTGGGTTGTGTTGTCTGGAGAGCTGTGTTCAAAGGCCCATCTTATTGGACTTTGTTTTGTCCACCAGGTGGCAGCAGAGCCCCATTTAAAAGGTTTTCACAGTAACAGGGTAACTGAGGTGAGTGTGCGAAAAATATATAAGGGTTTGAAAATAGGCTAAGCCAACATTGGTCAATCCTATCTGAAATGATGGCAGACATTTCCTGGTATTAAGCGCAATTCATCATCACACCATGCCTTTTTATTGACAGTTATTGTTTCCTGCCATCCTTGATTAGAAGTATAGTTATTTTACTGCCTCTAAAACGACTACGCTTTGATCACATCAGCATACACTAGAGTTATTAACCAGTGATATTCTTCACCTCCTCTTTTAGTCCTACAGATCTTTGAGCTAAGCCACCAGCCATCTTAGACCCAACCAGCGACCTTTCTCAGAAATCTTATTTAGCAACATAAATGCATAATGTGTTATGATTTGCAATAGCTTTCGTTATTACACTGTTTAAATCACTAGTATGTTACACCGGTGAGAAGGGTGTAATCCCAGCACTGTTTCCTCATTGTAAGACGTTGAGAGATGTTCAACAAGTGCAGACTTGCATGTCAGGGTCACGGTTTTAAAATGCCAACAGTGTCTTTTGAAGAGGTGCACGATAAATGCCCTTATTCAGAAGAAGCAGCGCTTTGATTATGGGCTGTGAATGTTTCCAAGACAACCCAATAGTATCGAGTGTCTAGAACCGGAGTGATTTGGAAATGTCATCAGGACCTGGTGTTATAATCAGGAGGCACCATAGCAGGACTTGGTCTGTAGTGTACACCAAAGGCAAAGTTAATACAGCCCTAATCAAATTTCTGCAGTTATCGGAATATTCAAGTTGTCATGTAAAAAGTATTCTCGGATTTCTCAGATGGGATTAAGGCTGAGAAATCCAGTAAAGGGAACAATAAGTTTAAAGAGCAGAATCCAAGCTTGAATTTGAGGGTGTTCATGGGGAGGACGCTGATATTATTCATGTCCCCTTTTATACATGGTCCTTACAAGTACATGGGCAGTTTAACAGTCTGGACAGGCGTAACATTAAAAGTGTCATGTTCAGTACAAAGTTAATAAAGATGTGAGCCAGTTCTACTGGCAGCCACACGTGTCCATGCCACCATGTTTCACAGATTAGGTGCTATGCTTCGGACCATGTTCTGTTTTTCCACACACTTTTTTTCTGTTGATGAAGGTTAATCTCGGTGCATCTGTGCATCTGACGCGTATTTTTCGCACATCTATGCCTACGTATTGGTGTGTTCGTCTGTTTGGTAGTTGAAAAAGTTTCACTGCTTGATTGGAAGTATGTATCAGACATCTGCAGGGTCAAGTGCTAAATAAGCTCACCAGTACGATCCCCCTTCTTAACAGATTACATAGTGGTGGCTTTGTTTTGGGGCTGATTAATTTATTCTTATGTTAAAGGCTTCAAATATTCTTGAACTAGAGCCCTAGATTGTGTGTGGCACACTGCCTGGCTGAACAAATGGTTGCACATTAATATTTTGGACCCCCTGTAATTTGGGGTATGGCGTGCATTCACTGTGATTGTTGTTTCAACAACCGTATACCGCATCACGTCCTTTATTTCCATCTAAAGTGTTTATGGCTAAAAAAAAAAAATCTTGCACTGACAATGGGAGAGACAAACCACTGTGTAAAGTCTTTGCCAGCACACCTCTGAGATTCTCCTTGGGGTCAAGATCAGTGGTGGCCAATTTGTGTGACAGTATACTCATCCTCAAAAGAATAGGTACACAAATAGCTGCACCCAGAAAAAAATCAATTGACAGGAAT
The DNA here is from genome assembly GCA_024036415.1 of Prochilodus magdalenae. Taxonomy (NCBI): domain Eukaryota; kingdom Metazoa; phylum Chordata; class Actinopteri; order Characiformes; family Prochilodontidae; genus Prochilodus; species Prochilodus magdalenae. The sequence continues at coordinate 49,763 of JAMWET010003128.1, forward strand.
AAAACTTGGTGGGTTGGTTTGACACTGTGAGACGTGCTAATGATTCAAGTTTGCACTTGGCTGTGCATGTGACGAAAGCTAGGACAGGTCTTTTTCCTGTCATCCTGTTAGTGCCAGCACTGGCGACCGTTACGACGACTGCCCTTAACATGATGTCACCTTTGCTAAAGGAGAGGTGGGGCCTTATGTAAGAGGCTATGGGCCGATCTTACCTGATGCTGATGATGCAAGCCTACGTACGCTCAGATCGTTACGACGACTGTCCTTAACACCACGTCAGCGCCGCCTAAGATTGGAAGATTACCGTCTCTGGGGCCGAGTGTTAACTAGAGGAGTATAAAGGTTCCCAGCACAGTGCTGGAAATGCCAAGTTCCACTTCAGTATACTACAAAATGATGGTTCCTCATGGGTTCTTTAGTAACAACAATGATTCTATATCGAACTATTGTCTCTGCTAAAGAACCCTAGAACCATCTGGTCTAAGAGGGTAAACCTGCTGAGGAAGGACTTTGAAACAATTATTTTAGTGGTTTCCACTAAAACAAGATTTCCAAGTATTAGAAAACCTCTTACTATTATTACTTCTGTACAAGATTTTTGTTTACCAAGGATTTGTTTACCATTGGCTCCCTGTCCTCCTAGCCGCTATCCTATCTTTCCAAGCGAGCTCCTGTGTTTTGAGAGATGGTTTGAGTCTGCACTCAGGGTGGTCTGACAAAACAGCAGCGCTCTGCCCTTCTGCAGACACAGCGTGTTCACCAGAGACAATGAAACTACATTGAGATCATAAAACATTGATCGCTCTAATCACATTTCTGGGCCCAGATCTTGTAAGACGGGCAGACGGACATGGTGCACTGTCTCTTCAGGGGAAGACAGACGAGTTTGAGGCTGAATCTTCGAGAGGCTCTCCATGAGGGATGCTTTAAGAGGTTAATTGCTCATTATCAAAATCATTCCTGCCTATGGCTGTCTTGTTGCGCTGTTGGCTGCCATTACTGACCTCTGGCAGGGACCGTACAGACCCCTTATTAACTGCCCGAGGCTGATCTCCATTTCTAGGCCTGTCCAGGATTATATGACAAGAAGTGGACGGTCGGAATACTAGATGTATGAGAGGGCAATGTAAGGCTGAAGCGGAGCTTCACTGAGGACTGAAGCGCCTGGAAAGTATTTTAGCACAGCATATGGATGCAGAAGACTCCCGGTTGTTTGATTTTCATACCTGAGCTTGATGAATATCTTATTTCCTACAAACCTGCGCTCAAAATCACACATACACATCTCCTTTACAAACACTGGCCCATGTTTACCTGATACGGATGGCGTAAGACTACATGCACTCAGACCACTTAACACTATGTCAGTGTTGCCAAAGGGTGACGGTTTATGTATGGGGCATTCTTACCTAATATACAGGGGTTGGACAATGAAACTGAAACACCTGGTTTTAGACCACAATCATTTATTAGTATGGTGTAGGGCCTCCTTTTGCGGCCAATACAGCGTCATTTGGGCAGCCGTGGTTTTATGTTTTTTGGATACAAACAGTTAATCCTGTTGGATGTGGTTCGTCCTTCTTGGTGGTATGCTGACATTAACCTGGATACCGTGGCTCTTGATACATCACAAAGACGTGCTGTCTTGGTCACAGATGCGCCAGCAAGACGTGCACCAACAATTTGTCCTCTTTTGAACTCCGGTATGTCACCCATAATGTTGTGTGCATTGCACTACTTACCTGCTAATTGAACCTTCACACTCTGCTCTTACTGGTGCAATGTGCAGTTAATGAAGATTGGCCACCAGGCTGGTCCAATTTAGCCATGAGCTCTCCCACACTAAAATGACAGGTGTTTCAGTTTCATTGTCCAACCCCTGTAGATGATGCAACACTACATGTACTCAGACTGTTAAGAGTCATTGATGAATTTCGAATTTCTGTTTCCTACAAACCTGAGCTCAAAATCACACGTCTACTTTTAAAACACTGGCCCGTGTTTATCAAGCACTGCTCAAGTAAGAGGTCCTGGAATCTTATTTAGTGTCAGATAAAAACCATATACTGATCCTAGATCAGTGTTATTACATTACATGGGCCATGGTTCTTTGGAGAGCCATCCACTGCCAAGTTCATCAGGGAAACTAGCTAACCAGAAGAAGCACTTCTGCTCAAAGTGTGTAGAACCAGGTGTGCACCAGCTTGTTTGAGGTGAAAACCTGCAGCCACACAGGCTCTTTGTGGATACAGGACGACCCTGTTCTATGGTACTGCTGCCGAGAAGGCTTTGTGGCGCCCTTGGTGGTTCAGCATCCTTTGATGAGGATCAGCCAGAGGTTTTCTTTAGTTTGGTAGCTCTTGACAGGTGGGGGCACTCCTCGTGTACTGGTGTGCACCAAATAACAGACCTGAAAATCTCATCCAGTGAACCATAGTTTAATTTGCCATACCACACAAGGACCATTTATGCATTTTGCTGACATGCCTATCTGGAGCAACTGACAGTTGAATCGGAGTATGTACCATTAGAAGTCTGCCCAAGGACTCATATTGGTATAGCACAGTGCAGGGGAAAATGAACCCTTGGCTGTTGTGTAGAGGGTAACGGTTTTACGTGCTACACTGTATGAACTGTGAGCATGCTCATCTTGAATGTTTAAGCTGGTAGTATCTTGCCTCCTGCAGATGGCGCTGCACGAGGATGATGGGGCTATAAATACCTGCAGTGTGAGTGCCAGGATTCATAGGTTGAGATAAGGTGCTACAGTGCAGGGAATGTGTTATTCCATGTGTGCCAAATGGCTTCAAAGCAGATGTTAATGATTGGCTAAAAGGAGGCACTGTATTTGGGCATGCTAAAGATCATAGTGTGAAGGACATAGCTGAATCTGCAGGTGTATTAGGTGCACTTTAGTCAGAGGTGACAAATTTTTTGTCCAGTGAGCTTATGACAGACTACAATGCCAATATATAGGTTATTTACACTTGACGTTAAAGGAATAGTTGCCCCCAGAAGGAAGTGTCAGATTGCAGTGCTATTTGGGATGAAGATAAAAGTTACCAGAAACAATAAATGAACAATTCAGACGGATAAAGGAAATAATTATTAAACTACATATACAGATGTAGTGTCTCTCAGTATCAGAGACGCAACATGCCATATGTCTTGGCATGTAGTGGAGTTGTAGAGGATCCTAATGGTCACCTGCGTAATCTATGCAGCTTGAATGTTCTCACATTGTTCCTGCAGCTTGCAACCATCTGCCAATAGTGCTGCCACTACTCATGGAGGCCATCACTGCTCTCTACTTGTCCGCCGTTATGGCTGTTGGGGCACTCTGTGTATGTCAGACAACCCATTGGTTCTCTCTCAGTTCTCTCTCTGGTTTATGTAGGTTTCCCAGATACTTCATGTTGCTGCTGCCTGCCGTCTTCTATCTACAGCCTGAAGAGCATGCTACAGTAGTATCAGCACGACCAGTATGGTGTACAGTATGTTGATAAGAGCATCCCGCTTTCCGGAGCCCTACTATACGACCCCTCTCCAACTCCTCCATCTGCTCAAACTCTTCTCAGAGGCAAACTTTACTTCCAAAGGATGCTACCAACACAACAGCAGAGTATATAGTCAGGTACAGCGATGAGGCCATCCTTGATCACGCCACATGCACAGTGTCATTGCTACCCACCAAGTTTCATTCCAGGTCATTTGAGTCCTTCTTTCTGGCGCAGCTATTTATTATACCATATTATGGTCATGTGCACATATATATATATATATATATATATATATATATATATGTGTATATATATATATATATACAGGGGCGTAGCAGCAAATTCTGGGCCCTGTACTCTCTCAATATCAGTGGGCCCCTATCCACGCCAGTACACGAGGAAGGTGAGCAAAATAAATGGGCCCCTCTACCTGGGTAGTAAGGTCCACTTTTCCCCCCACTACCACGCCCATGTATATATATATATATACAGTGAGGAAAATAAGTATTTGAGCATCCTGTGACTTTGCAAGTTCTCCTACTTAGAAATCATGGAGGGGTCTGACATTTTCATCTTAGGTGCATGTCCACTGTGAGAGACATAATCTAAAAAAAAACATCCGGAAATCACACTGTATGATTTTTTAATAATTTATTTGTTTGTTACTGCTGCAAATAAGTATTTGAACACCTGTGAAAATCAATGTTAATATTTGGTACAGTGGCCTTTGTTTGCAATTACAGAGGTCCTGTAGTTTTTCACCAGGTTTGCACACACTGCAGCAGGGATTTTGGCCCATTCCTCCACACAGATTCTTCTGCCAGGATCAGCCAGGTTTCTGGGCTGTCGCTGAGAAACACGGGAGTCTGAGCTCCCTCCAAGATTTTCTATAGGGTTTTTAGGTGTGTGCGAGGACTGGCTAGGCCACTCCAGAACCTTGATATGCTTCTTAGGGAGCCACTCCTTGGTTTACTCCTGGCAGTGTTGCTTTGGGTCATTGTCATGTTCGAAGACCACAGCCACACAGCCCATCTTGTCAACGCTCCTAACTGAGTGGAGTGGTTTGTTCCCCAAAAATCTCGCAATACATTGGCCCCGGTCACATCCCTCTCCTTAATACAGTGCAGTCGGTCCCTGTCCCCATGTGCCAAGGAAACCCCCCCAGAGGAGGCATGATGCCTTCCACCCCCATTGCTTCACAGTACGGATGGTGTTTTTAGGGATGGTGTAACTCATCATTCTTCGTCCTCCAAACACGGCGAGGTGGAATTAAGACCCATGTCGGATGACCACAGAACTTTCCTCCCATGACTCCTCTGGATCATCCAAATGGTCATGGGCAATCTTAAGACGGGCCTGGAGGTCTGCTGATTTAAGCAGGGGAACCTTACGTGCCATGCATGACTTTAAACTATGAGGTCTTAGTGTATTACCCACAGTAACCTTGGAAACAGTGGTGCCAGCTCTCTTCAGGTCATTGACCAGCTCCTCCCGTGTAGTTCTGGGCTGATTCCTCACCTTTCTTAGGATCATTGATACGCCACGAGGTGAGATCTTGCGTGGAGCTCCAATCCGAGGGAGATTGACAGTCATGTTTAGCTCCTCCCATTTTCTAATAATTGCTCCAACAGTTGATCTTTTTTCACCAAGCTGCTTGGCAATTGCCCCGTCTTTGAGGGCCAGAATTTTTGCTGATTGGCAGGTGTTCAAATACTTATTTGCAGCAGTAACACACAAATAAATTATTAAAAAATCATATATTGTAAAATCTCACAGTGGACATGCACCTAAGATGAAAATTTCAGACCCCTCCATGATTTCTAAGTGGGAGAACTTACAAAGCCGCAGGGTGTTCAAATACTTATTTTCCTCACTGTATATATATATATATATATATATATATATATATATATATATATATATCGATATAAACACATATGATGTGTTTTGTATGTATCTGTCTTTCTTTTTCTTGTTCGATCTTACCTTCTATATGAAGATCCAAATTATGCATTGAATCCTCAATAGCTCCTCCCCCTTTACTGATGTTGTTTTAAGCCTTTCCTGAGGATTTATCTTATAACAGATGCATCTGAATGTGCTAATATAGGTGGATTAGATTTGTTCTTGTCTAACCAGCATAAAACCCCAATTCTACAAGCCTTTAGAGGGGCTGAACAGATATTAACATAGACAAACGTGCAGTGGCCTGATATTCCCCAAGGCTCTTGGGTAAAGGCTGACAAAGTGATTGACCTTTAAACCTTTGGGGGGATGGGTCACTTCAATTAAAATGCACAGAGGGAAATCTCTCTGGTTGTGCATGTGTGAGCCGAACCCGCTCAGAGCTGATAGTTTATATACACAGTTCACAGAGTTTCCTGTTTTATCAAATAGCAGGTATGCATTATAAGCGGCCAATTTAACTCAGCATATTTTCCAGCAGGATGGAGATTTGTATGGCAATAACGAATAGAAGCTGAATATGCAAGTACAGTGGCACTTTTACAGACACACCTACAGCCTCCTCAGATGCTGTAGCTCTTTTATCATCTTCATTATGTGATAGCTGATGGAGGGTGAACAGATTTGTGGAAGTGAACAGCTCCTCCACCTCAAGCACCTCTCATAATCTGATTCTGTAGAAAAAGGTGGTATGCTGACATTACCCTGGATACCGTGGCTCTTGATACATCACAAAGACTCGCTGTCTTGGTCACAGATGCGCCAGCAAGACGTGCACCAACAATCTGTCCTCTTTTGAACTCTGGTATGTCACCCATAATGTTGTGTGCATTGCAGTATTTTGAGCAGAACTGTGCTCTTACCTGCTAACTGAACCTTCACACTCTGCTCTTACTGGTGCAATTAATGAAGATTGGCCACCAGGCTGGTCCAATTAAGCCATGAGACCTCCCACACTAAAATGACAGGTGTTTCAGTTTCATTGTCCAACCCCTGTTCATATCCACCTTTTGGATATAACACTTATATTGACTTATAACAGCTTCTAGGAGCTTTTTAGTTTGAGCTGTTTTGTGATATATTGCTGTTGATGCCACAATGGTACATTCATTACAAGATATTTTATGTGTTGTAAGAGTTATAAAAAATGCAGTCTTATACACTTATACACATCAGCATACTCAATATTATGAAAATAGTGATTATGTCAAGTGTTGGTAACTGTGTTAAGTGGGAATTCTGATCATTTCCAATTTCTGCATGAATAAATGAAGACATGATGGTGTGAGATATGGAGTCAAATGGAGTCAAAATCATTCCCACTGGTGGTGATGGTAACCAGACGTCTGAGGAGTTTAATGCCTCTTAAGGCTCCTTCACAATACAATGTTACAATGGTCATGAATACCCCTGCCCGAGACACTGGTTTATGATAGTCAAACTTATTTTTATTCAAATTCAATATTTTTTATATATTTACCACCATTTGACATCAATAATACATATGATTGGTTCACGTCTCAGTTTGGATAGCAGGTAAAATGGCTATATATACATTATGAACATGATGACCCCCAGTTTTTATCACCACCTCTAGCAGAGCCCTCGTAAAGAACCAGCTAAATAGAACCATTTCAAAAAGGGTTCTGGTGTTGTTATGATGTCAAGCTTGTACCAACAGCAGACCTTTTTGTAACTATGCAAACCTGAAATCTGAGCGGTGGTAGTTTCTCTATAACATGTCATTCTGAAAATCCTGTGCTTACATTGTTTATATCTGAACAAGGAACTTATGCAGAACTCACAACTGAAGAATCATTGGATTGCCCCCCACTCCCACCCTGAGGTAGCTTCTTAGATGACACGGCAGTAATCGCAGTTATGGACCGCTAATGAGAACAACGTTTAATATACAAAATGAGTTGAGTTGATTATATAAAGCCCAGCTACCACATGCCTAGTGCTGGTAACTCACTTCCGCAGCCACCAGCAATCAGGCTGGGTGGTTAACCAAAGAGCACAAAGGAGACGCACCCATATGAGAAGGAAACAGAGGGGAGTTGACATTCGCACAGATGGCAAGTAAAACCCAGCGGGAGGGGAGGCATGATTATGCAAATTAGATGACACCAGTAGCCAATGAGAGCTTGACTCAGTAAGGTTGCACTGAATTAACACCAAGTGAATCTAGCCTGTGTTTATTGTGCTTGATCAAAACTACATTCTTGATGCTCTTACACGTTGGTTTAGTAACGTTGAAATTGGAAGAAAGATTGGATTTTAAAATGTTAGAATCCATTAGAACTAATTATATACCCCTCAGATGGCCCATGTTCTAAAGTGTTCCATATAGTACTGTACCGTCGACAGACAGGAAGACACACAGGAGGCCATGATCTGTCTGCAGAACATGCTCTTTATTAAACGAGCAGCAGGAAAGGTACCTACACAAAGCACTGAGCAAGGGGAGGAGGTCACCACCAGGCACTGGCTTCACCCTGAAGGTCACTAAAACCCCCTTCATGCTTAAATGGTTCTTTGAAATGGTTCTTCAGATGGATGGACAATGTGTCATATGGTTCTTTAAAAATCATATTTCAAAACGGGTTCTGCTATTTTGATGTCAAGCTAATAACAATAACAGAATCCTTTCTGGTATTACATAGAACCATTTTCAAACAGGTTCTGCTACTGTTATGATGTCAAGCTTGTAACAATAGCAGCACCCTTTGTGGTACTATATAGAGTAGAACCGTTTTCAAAAGGGTTCTGCTACTGTTACGATGTCAAGCTTGTGACAGTGACAGAACCTGTTTTGGTGCTATAAAGAGCCATGTACAAAAGGGTTCTGCTGTTGTTATGAAGCCAAGCTTGGAGTAATAGCAGCATCACTTATGGTGCTATATATAGTAGAACCATTTTAAAAGGGTTCTGCTATTGTTATGAGGTCAAGCTTGTAACAATGACAGCATCCTTTATGATGCTGTGTAGAGCAGAACCATTTTCAAAAAGGTTCTGCTACTGTTATGATGTCAAGCTTGTAACAATAGCAGCACCCTTTGTGGTGCTATATAGAGTAGAACCGTTTTCAAAAGGGTTCTGCTACTGTTACAATGTCTTGTGACAGTGGCAGCACCCTTTGTGGTGCTATATAGAGTAGAACCATTTTCAAAGGGTTCTGCTATTGTTATGATGTCAGTCTTGTAACAATAGCAGCACCCTTTGTGGTGCTATATAGAGTAGAATCATTTTCAAAGGGTTCTGCTATTGTTAAGATGTCAAGCTTGTAACAATAGCAGCATCCTTTATGGTGCTATACATAGTAGAACCATTTTCAAAGGGTTCTGCTATTATTAAGATGTCAAGCTTGTAACAATAGCAGCATCATTTATGGTGCTATATATAGTAGAACCATTTTAAAAGGGTTCTACAATCGTTATGATGTCAAGCTTGTGACAATGACAGAACCTGTTTTGGTGCTATATAGAACCATGTACAAAAGGGTTCTGCTATTGTTATGAGGTCAAGCTTGTAGCAATAGCAGCATCACTTGTAGTGCTATATATAGTAGAACCATTTTAAAAGGGTTCTGCTATTGTTATGAGTTCAAGCTTGTAGCAATAGCAGAACCCGTTTTGATACTATATAGAACGATATCAAGCTTGTGACAGTGACAGAACCCGTTTTGGTGCTATATAGAACCATTCTGCTATTGTTATGATGTCAAACTTGTAGCAATAGCAGCATCCTTTATGGTGCTATATATAGTAGAACCATTTTCAAAGGGTTCTGCTATTGTTATGATGTCAAGCTTGTAACAATAGCAGCACCCTTTGTGGTGCTATATAGAGTAGAACCATTTTCAAAGGGTTCTGCTATTATTAAGATGTCAAGCTTGTAACAATAGCAGCATCCTTTATGGTGCTATATATAGTAGAACCATTTTAAAAGGGTTCTACAATCGTTATGATGTCAAGCTTGTGACAACAACAGAACCCGTTGTGGTGCTATATAGAACCATGTTCAAAAGGGTTCTGCAATCGTTATGATGTCAAGCTTGTGACAATGACAGAACCTGTTTTGGTGTTATATAGAACCATGTACAAAAGGGTTCTGCTATTGTTATGAGGTCAAGCTTGTAGCAATAGCAGCATCACTTATGGTGCTATATATAGTAGAACCATTTTCAAAGGGTTCTGCTATTGTTATGATGTCAGGCTTGTAACAATAGCAGCACCCTTTGTGGTGCTATATAGAGTAGAACCGTTTTCAAAAGGGTTCTGCTACTGTTACAATGTCTTGTGACAGTGACAGAACCTGTTTTGGTGCTATATAGAATCATCTACAAAAGGGTTCTGCTATTGTTATGAGGTCAAGCTTGTAGCAATAGCAGCATTACTTATGGTGCTATATATAGTAGAACCATTTTAAAAGGGTTCTGCTATTGTTATGAGGCCAAGCCTGTAGCAATAGCAGAACCCGTTTTGATGCTATATAGAACTGTTTTCAAACAGGTTCTGCTATTGTTAAGATGTCAAGCTTGTAACTATGACAGCATCCTTTATGATGCTGTGTAGAGCAGAACCATTTTCAAAAAGGTTCTGCTACTGTTATGATGTCAAGCTTGTAATAATAGCAGCACCCTTTGTGGTGCTATATAGAGTAGAACAGTTTTCAAAAGGGTTCTGCTACTGTTACAATGTCTTGTGACAGTGACAGAACCTGTTTTGGTGCTATATAGAATCATCTACAAAAGGGTTCTGCTATTGTCATGAGGCCAAGCCTGTAGCAATAGCAGCATCACTTATGGTGCTATATATAGTAGAACCATTTTCAAAGGGTTCTACAATCGTTATGATGTCAAGCTTGTGACAACAACAGAACCTGTTGTGGTGCTATATAGAACCATGTTCAAAAGGGTTCTGCAATCGTTATGATGTCAAGCTTGTGACAATGACAGAACCTGTTTTGGTGCTATATAGAACCATGTACAAAAGGGTTCTGCTATTGTTATGAGGTCAAGCTTGTAGCAATAGCAGCATCACTTGTAGTGCTATATATAGTAGAACAATTTTAAAAGGGTTCTGCTATTGTTATGAGGTCAAGCTTGTAGCAATAGCAGAACCCCTTTGATACTATATAGAACGATATCAAGCTTGTGACAGTGACAGAACCTGTTTTGGTGCTATATAGAATCATCTACAAAAGGGTTCTGCTATTGTCATGAGGCCAAGCCTGTAGCAATAGCAGCATCACTTATGGTGCTATATATATTAGAACCATTTTCAAAGGGTTCTGCTATTGTTATGAGGTCAAGCTTGTAGCAATAGCAGCATTACTTATGGTGCTATATATAGTAGAACCATTTTAAAAGGGTTCTGCTATTGTTATGAGGTCAAGCTTGTAGCAATAGCAGAACCCGTTTTGATACTATATAGAACAATATCAAGCTTGTGACAGTGACAGAACCCGTTTTGGTGCTATATAGAACCATTCTGCTATTGTTATGATGTCAAACCTGTAGCAATAGCAGCATCCTTTATGGTGCTATATATAGTAGAACCATTTTCAAAGGGTTCTGCTACTGTTATGATGTCGAGCTTGTGACAATGACAGAACCCTTTTTGGCGCTACATGAAACCATTTACCTATACAGTCACAAGGATTGTAAAGAATCATCTAAGCATCCAAAAAGTTCCTTGAGTGTTCATGGTTCTATGTAGAATCACTGGGCCTCAAGCATCAACTGTTCTTAAGTTTTCAGGCAGATTCTGGCATTCAGTAATGTTCTCCTAGTTGGGATTTGTCCTCAGGGAAGAAGAGATTCCACACACATTCAGGAGTGCAAAGGTGTGAGCAGGTTTTCATGTAGACTACTTTCTCAAGAACAGATTTAAGAGGCAACATGAATGAGGCCCGATGCCTTCACTCACAAACCCTTGAAGAACCACCATGGTGGGTTCTTTACCTAAAGTTTCATACCAGCACGATCAAATCTAACCCTAGCAAGACCCGAGATTCCACGCTGCACTGAATGGTTTCCTAATGAATGCTAATCAGTAATCAAATTGCTGCAGAAGGTCAGAAGGTCACCCTCATGGCACCCATCCAGCCTTTGTCCTGTGAAAAGATGGGGTGGGGTCTTTCTTTTCAAAGCCTGAACAGAGCAGAATGGAGAAAGTAAAGCCAGGACTGACACCCGGCGGATGCCTCATAGCCCTTATTAGTGAAGTATCAGTCAGTCAGATTCAAATGCGACCCTTCTGTTACCACAGGCTGGGTCAAATAACCCCACCCAGCTCATGAAAGCTACACAAAGAGAGAGAGTCTGCAGTCCCTCGTTCCACTGCCTGTCAGCAAAGTGTTAATTGGGTTACCTCAGCTGTTACCGTGGATACTGTTGCCAAGTTGCTTGCAGTTCCCTCCCAGCCCTGAGGAATACCTGAGGGAGACACACACACACACACACACGGAGGCTGAACAGAAGTGGCTGCTAAAACTGGTAAAAGGACGCCCACCTCTGACACACAGTTACATCACCCAGAATTACATCATCCAGAAGAGAACTTATCAAAAGCGTTGTAGGTAAAAAGGCTTTTTGCTCCTTTTGACTTCTGTAGGGATGAAAATCCAGTATATATATAAATGCAGTATAACATCAGCATATATATATATATATATACATACAGCATACCACCAAGAAGGACGAACCTCCACCAGCATCACGTAGTGACCTGGCCACTATCCTGCAAGGAGAATGGCTTAAAATCCCTCTGACCACTGTGCAGGACGCAGTATATGTCATTCCCAAGACCAACTGACGCTGTATTGGCCGCAAAAGGAGGCCCTACACCATACTAATAAATGATTGTGGTCTAAAACCAGGTGTTTCAGTTTCATTGTCCAACCCCTGTATAGGTATATACTGAGATATGCAAACGTTTCAAGTTCGGCTGTGCATGCAGCATAAGCAAGGACAGGCTTTAAATGTACTTGACTTCACTGTACTTGGCTGACCCAACAGCAACGACTGCTGACATTCAGTGAGGAGTGATGGCCTCCATGACTCCATTAGTGGTATCACTAAGCAAAACACAGGGCTACATGCACACAGACCGTTAAGACCACTGCCCTTGGCACCATGTCAATGTCACCATTAGACTGCAGTGTTGTGCCAGACTGTCACGGAGCGACTCAGAATGGCAGAAATTTTAACCTATGATAGCGCTGCGCTGTCTCCCTCTGCCGATCAGTGTTTATCTACACATATTGT
>JAMWET010003128.1:67500-78387 GCA_024036415.1 Prochilodus magdalenae
GCGATTCTTTTGATAATGAGTGTATATTGGCAGATAATTTGGCCTGTTTTGTGTACATGTCTTAAAATAATGCAACAAAGTTAAATAATCTTAAAATTAGCATATGACATTCTTAAATGACAAATATATGCTATGTCTACTAGATCAAAATAAAAAATAAATATCATTTTACTCGCCTTTTACTTGAAGTGTGTAAGTTCTATTATTGTGGAATGAAAGCATCTAGGAGCAACAACAACACACAAACTCACAAACGAAAAAACTCCTGGATTTATACACCACCCTCTGCCTGAGGAAATCCAGGAGGATACTAAAGTACTCCACCCACCCAAGCCACAGTCTGTTCTCACAGCTGCCGAGCGGGAGGAGGTTCCGAAGTATAAAGTCCAGAACCAGCCGCCTCCGAGAGAGTTTCTTCCCCCAAGTCATCAGGCTACTGAACAGCCAGTAGTGCTGATGCACCGGTATATGGACCTGGTTCAGCACATCTCACCAAAACCATCTAAACGATAATCTCCATGGACAATCATCACTCTGCACTTTACATTAGCATATTTATACTCGCACATATAGACTGATCTACTGTTATCTTCCATCCACAGTGTATATCTGTAGTGTATGTATGTACAGGGGTTGGACAATGAAACTGAAACACCTGGTTTTAGACCACAATCATTTATTAGTATGGTGTAGGGCCTCCTTTGGCGGCCAATACAGCGTCAGTTGGTCTTGGGAATGACATATACTGCGTCCTGCACAGTGGTCAGAGGGAGTTTAAGCCATTCTTCTTGCAGGATAGTGGCCAGGTCACTACGTGATGCTGGTGGAGGTTCGTCCTTCTTGGTGGTATGCTGACATTACCCTGGATACCGTGGCTCTTGATACATCACAAAGACTTGCTGTCTTGGTCACAGATGCGCCAGCAAGACGTGCACCAACAATGTGTCCTCTTTTGAACTCTGGTATGTCCCCCATAATGCTGTGTGCATTGCAGTATTTTGAGCAGAACTGTGCTCTTACCTGCTAACTGCACCTTCACACTCTGCTCTTACTGGTGCAATGTGCAATTAATGAAGATTGGCCACCAGGCTGGTCTAATTTAGCCATGAGACCTCCCACACTAAAATGACAGGTGTTTCAGTTTCATTGCCAATAATAATAATGCCAATGATTTTGGAATGGGATGTTGAGAAAGCACACAGAGGTGTGATGGTGATGGTATGTGTAGTCATATAGTGTGCCTGCAGAGCAGTGTAAAGAAAAACAAATCTCTTCTATTCTGTATATAACGGATCCTCTATCTAGGTACCTGAACAGGCTCGGGATTGCTGAGTAGTGCACTTCTGCTGCATGTAACTCTGTATTCTTCTTTCTAGGTGTAGGCACTGGCCCTTGTACAGACAGCATCTGAGCTCAAGGGGAATTTAGACTGTAACCTACTCACACGTGCAAGAATGCATTTTCTGACTGAACACTTAGCTCAGGATAAGAGCGTCTGCTAAATGTTGTAAATGTAAATATGTAAAAACTCTTAAACGGTTTATTGGTCAATTTTCATAGTAAATAATAGAAAATCCAACATGATAATATTTAGGTTGTAGACTTGTTGACCCCTGATTCGTATTAGCAGCACTGTAAGGAGCTGGTATGTTTCCCAAAGAGCCAGTTCACATCAAACCACTCTGAATGACTGAACTCTGCAGAGATATGCTGGTGTTACCCCCCTTAAAGGTGTTGCACATTCAGACACTGAAATGCTTGAGTGTATCAGCACTGTGGTGTTAAAATGCTTTTGCCACAGGCCTTAGATCACACCAATGGTTTTCATTCTCATGTGGGTTTGTGAGATCTTTGGAATCTATTGACCTGAACTGATTGAACAGGATTGATCAAATGTGTACAGCATCTCCACATGTCTAAAATAGGTTCCCATATATTCAATATACTATATTACTTTGCCAAATTGAAGTAAGTGTATAGATGAAATGGCCCTGATGTAATATATTTTAATCATGCTGAAGCAACACAATCCGTTCTGGAAATTACCTTCACTTGTTGCAGTGCAAATGTGGAGATCAGGCGATAAACAAAGCAACCGCATTTCTATTCAGGTGAGACTCATTATTTTAGCACAAGGCAACAAACTCTTCTCCTCTGAGACATTTCTACACATGCACCATGATTAGCTGATTCCTAAAGCACAGGCTGTATAAGAGGTTTACGATCAGACATCTATTCCTTAAACTGCTTAGTGTGCATTTAATTCCAGCAGATTTCTGAAATTCTGGGTTTAGTAAGAGGAGCTGCAAGTCACTCATCCAGTACACCTGCTATGACTGAAATACACAAACTGATGCACAGTCACAGTTGCTATGTGAATTAACTACAATGTCAATTTGAAGATTATGTTATGTCTTGGTGGCGTACTCAAGGTGTATCCTGCCTTCCGCCCATTGAAAAACTCCAACACCCTTTGTGACCCAGAAGGATGAAACTGTTTAGAAGATGAATGAATGAGTGACTGAGTGAGTCTGAGTAGTTCTTACTGCTACTGTTAAACTAGGACCACCTTCAGGTCTACTGTGGTTGGTGAAGAGCTGTAGTTTCAGCATGTGAACCCCCCATTCATATTCAGATCCTCAGCGAACAACTGAACCATCAAAATTCACAAGGGTACTGAACACCAGAGCAGTGTTTTCCAGTGCACGTCAGCGCTAGAGCTGTACAGTCTAACAGTTTACTGTTAGAAATGTTATCTATCTATCTTAAGAGTTTGCAATGAGAGGCTAAACCCAACGGTTGTTCAATAGCATAGTGGTTGTGGATTAATTTCGCAACCATATACGGCCCCACCCCATACACACTGCCACAGTGCCACCAATTACTTGACCTACCCCCCAGCCTCACCTTCCCACCCACTGCGTGTGTCTGCCTGCCACATTCTGCTATCCTACCCCAGGGGTCCTCTTTTTTGAGAACCATAATATGGTCACCCTGATAACCCCAAACTCATTATCAACGGCGAGTTTCCTGCACCTGCTTTCATTTTTGATGCTCGCTAAATCTAGCATGCTACACTAAAACACTGTCTAGACTGTGATCAGCTGATTCAGATCTCACAGTGATATAACTTCTTGCATACCCTTACATCACCTGATCATGTTAGACAGACATGCACAGCACAGAACAGGATAACTGCTCAGCCACAATGGGATATATACAGTAGGAGCACAAACCAGGAGAGGCGAGACCACAACGAAATCCTGACCATCCTAATCAGCCCTAACCAAGCAGAACCAGACAGGGTGGGGTGAAAGTGCTTGGGGAAAGTCCGTGGTTGACGCTAACTCCACCTGACAGGCCGCAGTGTGTAGCCTCTCTCCCCAGACTGCTGTTGCCATGCTGACGGTGTGCGGAGATGAAACGGATTGATTCAGGAGGGGCGTTTTTTGAAGCTGACTCGTTTAATCCTATCTCGCTCAAAGGCCCTAAGGATGTCTTTCTGATCTTCCCCCAGATAAGTTGATGATGAGAGATGCAGCGGCTCTCAGGTGCTCCTCAAAACTCTGGGATGTGATGTGTTTTGACCAAGTGGTTTTCAAAGATACAAAAACTCTGTCGATTGGGGAATCAAAGGTCCATTTTACTGTCCACCAGCCATTGTCCTGTGGGCAGCGTCCTGGGACCTCTGATAAAGGACTAGAGGACGACCAACACGATATGTGCAGCAGCAGATGAGCTATCGTCTGTGACATAACACCTACAAGGTGAACCAGTGAGGCGGGATCATCTAATAGAGTGCACAGTACACACAATGCTGGTCCACCACCTAAACAAACACCTGTCCTTTGGTGGTCCGGGGGACAAGGTGTCAGACCACTGAAGAACAGGGTTAAAGAGGGCTAACAAAGTAAGCATACAGTCTGTAACTGTAGAACTCCATATTACTGCACTCAGGTAGCAGTGTACATTCAACAACATGAATAACCCAAAGTGAGAACCAAAGGAACTTATAGTTCTAGATCATTCTCCATCTGCTTGATACAACTGGAACCACCATAATAACCACAAATGTCATAATTGATGACATTAAAGCATCTAATTTAGCTAATTTCAGACCTTGTTTGCTACTTGTTAGCTTAGCTTTGCTAGCTTATTGTTAGCTTAGCTTTGCTAGCTTATTGTTAGCTTAGCAATGTACTCCACAGTCCTACATGCACACAGTCAAAGAAATTACACATATTAACACTCTGGTGCTGCCTTGCATGCTATGATCATTAGTTATGCCTTCTTGACCAGCTTAGGTCAACACTTGTAATCTTTCTAAAAATAACAATCAGTATATCTGTATGGTTATACATTCCAGTGCACTTACTGATCATGCAGAAGTGGTTTGTGACTTTATCTTCACTTAAAGGAGCAAAGAGTTGTTTGTTGAGTTGTTCCTAACTCCAGCTATAGAAGAGAACACGCATGGGTACCATTCATTCTTGTAGGTACCAGTCTTGAGCAAATATCAGAGCCCTTCAGAATTAAACTGGCACTTTGTCACAGTGACGATGGGCAATGGGACAAAAGAACAATTAAAGTTACCATGCAGAAAGTGAGGTGTTGTATGATATGGGTTAATTAAGGAAGGTTCAATAGAGGTGACTCTATACGAGCTCCAATGGGGTATGAACCTTGTCGAGCCTAAGCTCCAGCGGGCCTGCAGTGCAGATGTGTGCACAGGTGTAGAGGGCAGAGGTGAAGCAAATAGTATGAAAGAAATATTTATCATTTAGATCACAAGAGAAATATAGAGCAGAATGTTCCAGGGGTAAACTAACTCCTAACGGTCCCAGAAAGAGTTTAAAGAGTGGACTGATCCCAGAGATGAGGCACTTCTGGTGTTCTGGTGAACCTTTCACAGTTATTTCTAAGCACCCTTGTAGAAAGTTTGTGTGACAAGTGTGAAGATCCTTTTTAGTGAACCTTCAAACAACGTAAAGTTTCTATATTAGTTATTTATTATTATTAATAATAAGTCAGTGTTCTTTATGAAGGCTTTTAATGTCTATACATATATACAGGGGTTAGACAATGAAACTGAAACACCTGTCATTTTAGTGTGGGAGGTCTCATGGCTAAATTGGACCAGCCTGGTGGCCAATCTTCATTAATTGCACATTGCACCAGTAAGAGCAGAGTGTGAAGGTTCAGTTAGCAGGTAAGAGCACAGTTCTGCTCAAAATACTGCAATGCACACAACATTATGGGTGACATACCAGAGTTCAAAAGAGGACAGACTGTTGGTGCACGTCTTGCTGGCGCATCTGTGACCAAGACAGCAAGTCTTTGTAATGTATCAAGAGCCACGGTATCCAGGGTAATGTCAGCATACCACCAAGAAGGACGGACCTCCACCAGCATCACGTAGTGACCTGGCCACTATCCTGCAAGAAGAATGGCTTAAAATCCCTCTGACCACTGTGCAGGACGCAGTATATGTCATTCCCAAGACCAACTGACGCTGTATTGGCCGCAAAAGGAGGCCCTACACCATACTAATAAATGACTGTGGTCTAAAACCAGGTGTTTCAGTTTCATTGTCCAACCCCTGTATATATATATATATATTGTGCCTCATTATATATAAAATGGACATACTTCATTTTAATTTCATTCATTTTACTGTAGTGATGAACCTAACCCTGAATGTTACAGCAGAGTCATTATGAGGTGTTTAATTCAGGATATGGAGTCACACCTATTTTCTTTATGACATTTATAATAATAATAATAATAATAATAATAATAATAATAATAATAATAACCCATACAGGTAATGCCATATATACTTGATATAATTTTCAGTCAAAATAGCAATAAGGTTAGTTTTTTTTTACATCAAGAAAAAGCAAAAGACTTAGATTTAGCAGTAAACTACACAGAAACATCTATAACTGTATTTATTATCACGTTTTCAGGACTCTCTGTTTCCACACTTTACCTTACAGCTTCAGTTCCTTTCAAAGAACTTGCTTTCAGTTTTCCAAAGTAATCTGCAGGGATTTGGGTTCTACATCTCCAAACGTCAGTGGTAGGCGTTGGTTGTATGTTGTCCTTTTTACCGTCAGAGTAATTTCAATGCTCTAGTGCTAATTTTCTTTGTTTTTTATGCCTATTTTATTGTATTAATTTATTAATTTTATTAATCATTTAATTAATTTCCTTATTTAAGTGGATTATCTTATATTAGAAATGTCTCCTGACATTTTTACTAGATAGAAATGCTTGCACACATTAAAAATGCTTCATGGGGCTTTTATGAAGAGAAATATTTACCCATATTTTTGTTTTGTAGGTTCTCTGTGTTAATTCAGTTTGTCTGGCAGTAAAAGGAGACATAACTGCTGTTTGGGGAGTCTGTCTCCTACAGCACACATCCATCAGGGCTATAACAATCACTGCAGTAAACCCCAGTTGTTCATTAGCTACATTAGACTCGCAGCTCCAGTGCAAAACCAAAGAAGCAAACTTCAGTTTATATCATGGTCTGGCGGATCCGCGGCAAGGTAGAAGATGTTTAGGGACATGGTATGGGGTTGTTGTGAACAGTGGAGACAGATTGAGATGAGGAAACAAACACCGAGAAAGAGATAATAGGGTCTGAATAGAGAATAAAGGACAGAGCACAGTGTGAGAGACCACACCCCATGCAGTGCCTGATGTCAGAGTGCAGCGAGAGAGCCTGATTAGCACGCAGAGACGTGTTTCTCTCTCTCTCTCTCTCTCTCTCGCTCTATCTCTCTCTCTCTCTCTCTCTTTCTCTCTCTCTCTTTCCCTCTCTCTCTCCTCTCTCTCCCTCTCTCTCTCCCTCTCTCTCTCTCTCTCTCTCTCCCTCTCTCTCTCTCTCTCTCTCTCTCTCTCTCTCTCTCTCTCTTTCTCTCTCTCTCCCTCTCTCTCTCTCTCTCTCTCTCTCTCTCTCTCTCTCTCTCTCTCTCTCTCTCTCTCTCTCTCGCTCTCTCTCGCTCTATCACACCACTGCAGAGAAGACAGGTGGGAGAGTTCTGCACTGCCCTTCATCACTGCTGACTCACATCCTCCACCTCACCCCTACACACACACACACACACACACACACACACACATATATATATATACACTCATCATCAAAAACATAGTTGCACCCAGAAGCTATTGGGAAGGAAGATAAAGGTTACCAGGAACAAAACATAATAATAAATTTAGACATTTAGACTGATATGGGCAATATTTACTGAGCTACACATACAGCAGAAGTATACATATATATATATATATGTGTGTGTGTGTGTGTGTGTGTGTGTGTGTGTGTGTGTCTGTGTGTGTATATATATATATATATATAAATTCTGAAAATCTAGTAAAACAAACTCAATGCACACACACAGGAATCACACTCTCTTCATACATCATTTACTGCAGTAGAAGTGTCTGCAGCATATGTGCCCCTGAACTGTCATTTTAAGCACACACACACACACATACACACACACAAACGCACCCCCACTCTCTCTCTCTCTCTCTCTCTCTCTCTCTCCCTTTCTCTCTCTCTGCAGTGATGGATTCAAAAGGTGTTACTGCGATTTTATGTAGGTGATGCTTCAAAAGCGTTCCAGCAATTTACACCTCAGCCTGTCTGAGCAGAAACATGCCAGCCTGAGCAGCCACACTGCACTGTGATACGCCTCAGAGCATGGTTACAGGTCTAGCAGCTTGAATTTCTTTGTGTTAAAAGGAGTGGAATACTCCAGACTTGTTCATGGTTGAGAGTTTAAGATCATGCTCAAGCAATTTCACCAGCTGCGTATAACGGAAACTCTGAAGGACATAATAAGTTTTCTGCAAAAGGTCATTTACTGTATGTGTAAACTGTATATGGAGCACAACTTTCTGCAGCTCCTCTTAAAAATCATGCTGGATTATTATCAAGGCCAGTTGATTTTAGGCAAGTGATATTGTTAATCCTCTCAAGCACACTCTCTTCTGACTCCCGCTGACCTCTGCTAAAACCACTTGCTGTTTATTGGATCATACCAAAATCTGAAAATGCTTCTCATATGTGTGTGTGTGTGTGTGTGTGTGTATGTGTGTGTGTGTGTGCTCTTGTGTGTGTGTATGTGTGCGTGTGTGTGCGTATGTGTGTGTGTGTGCTCTTGTGTGTGTGTGCGTGTGTGTGCGTATGTGTGTGTTCTTGTGTGTGTGTGTGTGTGTGTGTGTGTGTGTGTGTGTGTGTGCGTGTGTGTGTGTGTGTGAGTTTGTGTGTGTGTGTGTATGTGTGTGTGTGTGTGTGTGTGTGTGTATGTGTGTGTGTATGTGTGTGTGTGTGTGTGTGTGTGTGTGTGTGTATGTGTGTGTGTGTGTGTGTGTGTGTGTGTGTATGTGTGTGTGTGTGTGAGTGTGTGTGTGTGTGTGTGTGTGTATGTGTGTGTGTATGTGTGTGTGTATGAGTGTGTGTGTATGTGTGTGTGTGTGTGTGTATGTGTGTGCTACTGTGACAGCAGTTCCCTCCTGTCTGCACTGACCTTGAATCCCAGCTGTAAAGGTTAGACAACACAAGCACACACACCATTAAGGACCATTCGCTTGTCTCCAAAAGTAAATGGGTAGACATTATGCACAGCATTTTGCATCATTTGTATAGATACATAATCTGCATATGAAATTTACTCAGCACTGGCTTGTAGTTTTTCCACATTACTTGAAATATCATTATGTAAATACAGCACTACTAACACAGCACCATGTCAGTGTTACTACAGTGTTGAAAATGATCCACCATCCCTGCTCTGTGGTGGTCCTGTGAGGGTCCTGACCATCGAAGAACAGAGTAACAAAGTATGCAAAGAAACAGATGGAGTGCAGTCTGTAGTTGTAGAACTACAAAGTGTGACTATACGGTAAATAGAGCTGATTGAATGGCCACTAAGTGGCGATGCCAGGACATGTGCCTAAAAAAGTTAAAGTTGTGCAGAATCCAAACATTTTAACACACTAAGTATTGACTAGTTAAATCTTGTGTGATAAGGTGCGTCCCTCGCCCAGACAGTATGTCGTAGTTGGGGGCGTCCTTTATGGGTAGTGTCGGGCAAGTAGCCGTGGGGCCTGGAAAAAGTGTGGTTTCCACAAGAGTGCTTTTCCCCTTCACCTTTATTTACACACCAACGAAGATAATTTACATATTTACAATATTTGCAAGTACGTGCACACATTCAGGAAAATAAACAAAAACAATCTCTACCAGCTAGAGGCTTTAGATCTAATGACTGCAAAGTGGTATATGGATCTTGGTCTGCTGTCTGTCTGTCGTGACAAGAACCCTCTCTCTCTCCCACCCCTAGTACCCCCCATTAACACCACATATAAGCAGGTTGCCCCTTCCCTGGGCTAAACCATTAGTGGCTTGAGGTGATACTGGAAGCTCACAACCTCAGTCTGCTCTGTCCCACCATGTCTGTTCTCCCCTTCGCTTAGACAGATGGTCGGACTCAAACCAGGATAGGTAAAGCTATGAAGAACCGCTTTCAGTTCCCTTTTGACTCTATACATCAGTTATGCCGGTTGTCTACAGGTACGTATACATGATCCTCTAACCTTTCTTAGTGTGCAGTGCCTCACATCATCACATCTTGATCTCATAATTACATGAACTATATAAGCTCACCGAACAAAACAAAAAACTTACCTAATAGCATGTAATACCTCCACAAACACGAATAACAGCAGTGACTGGATTTGGCATGGACTAGAAACGTTTTTGGGAGAGGCCACCCAAATCAATGTCAGACATACATTCTGGCATAGGGAGTGTGCAAGATGTGGATGGATTTTGTTGGAAATTTACTGTATTTTATGGCCACTAGGATTTTTGAGCAACGGTATTTTCTTCTAGACTCATATGAATCGTTATTTAATATCGTTTTCATACAAACTTTTCCATGAACCTGCAAAATTCAGCGATGTCCTTACACTATGGTCTTTGGCCATTTTCTTTCAGCAAATCATATTAAACATTGCTTTGGAGCCATTTTGTTGGAACGAGACCTTCAATGCAACTGTAAACACTTTTCTCAATCTATGGATCCCGTCACTCATCCTCGTGAACAACCCCACCTGCCCCCCCCCACCCCCCTGCAGGAGCCTTTGAAAGTAGTTTTTGTCTCCGAAAAGTTTTTATAACCACTTTTAAATACTTAATACTTTTAATTATTATTTCCTAAGCACTTTCTGTGCTATTCATTGATGGATTACATGATTTTGAAACTTACATTTGGATAACACTGTGTTTCGAGACCCAAACTTGTCCTGTCTAGTGCTTTTGATATTGATAGTTGACACCGAATTGATATCTGTTAACTAACTGTGAATGTTTCTCGAAGGTTTGTGGGAGTCTGGAGTGAGTATTTGCCAGACTAGGCATTTTAAATGGGAGCTACTATGTTTTTCTCATTTTCTCGTGTGTTATGGAGCTTTCAGCGCATGTAAATGGTCCAAAGTACATGCCAGAGGGATAAACTCTCCCCCACAGAAACTACTTCTCTACAGCTGATTGAAATTTCAGCCCTTTCTCTATTAGACAGCCACTGTGGTCTGGGGGTACAACTTGTACCAGGATGGCACTCTGGTGGCTGATCACTGAGTGGGTGAGCTGACCAATCAGAGCACACTGGGCTCATTAAGAGGCGGTGTTTCAGACAGACGGTGAATACATATCGTCGCTGTCCAAAGAAAAAACAGGTATCTCCAAAATGGCTACTTTTCAGGAGAGGCCAAAAACCTCCTGTAATTTGAATACAAGACAATGGAAACAGAGTCTTTCCCAGCAAGCTCGGGCCGTTTTTGTTGGTCCAATTCTTCATGAAG
>JAMWET010003129.1:0-10000 GCA_024036415.1 Prochilodus magdalenae
TTGGCTTTCAGGCTGTTAATACTGCATATATAAACCGTGCCCCTTGCTCCTTTTTCCCCAGGTGTGAATTTTCCTTTGGCCTTATTCTTCTCCCTGTCCTGCCTGTGCTCTACGAGACTTCACTGAGCAGCAGCCGTCCACCACACAACTACACACACAGTCGCCATAACCACCCGGAGCCCAACTCTACCTAGACAGGTAAGACCCACCTCACCTAGAGTGATCAGCACATACAGTCCTCAGAGCTTTGGATGTAGATATATATATTGTGTCTGTGGGAATCACGCCTTGTGTAAACGCGCTTTAGCATCCCCAGATTCAGGTGTAACTTTGTGTCAGGGCAGTACTGATAAAATTCAGGATGATGTTATTGAGTTTGAATGACTGGGCCACTGGGAAGCTACATTATGGGATGGAGTGGTATTATGGACGTATTGATGATTATCTGTCAATATCATTAAAGCAAGAAACTGGAGGTACTGTTGTGTGACACCAGTACGGGTATAGTGGTGTACAGAGGGTGCTTGGCTCAGCACTGCTGTGCAAACCCATGGCTGTGTAGTGATGTTTGAATGCGGCTGTGTGACGTGGGGCTAATCTCCTGAGAGAGGTGTTTTAAGTAGAGGCAGCTTGAATTTGAATAGACAGAGGAGTAGCAGGCAGTGTTTTTGGTGGAGTGGATAGAGCGTGTGTGCATATGTGTGCGTGTGTGTGCGCGCATACGCGCATGCGTGTGTGTGTGTGTGTGCGCGAATGCGTTTGTGTGCGTATGCATGTGTGCGCGTATGTGTGTGTGTGTGTGTGCGTATGTGTGCGTGCGCATGCATGTGTGTGCGTGTGCATGTGTGTGTGTATGTGCGTGTGTGGGTGTGCGTATGCATGTGTGTGCATGCGTGTGTGTGCATGTGGGCGTGCGTGTGTGTGTGCGTATGCGAGCGCTTGTGGTGTGTGTGTGTGTGTGTGTGTGTGTGTGTGTGTGTGTGTGTGTGTGTGTGTGTGTGTGTCGAGGTGTGCGTGTATGTGTGTGTGTGCGTGTATGTGTATGCGTGCGTGTATGTGTGCGTGTATGTGTATGCGTGCGTGTATGTGTATGCGTGCGTGTATGTGTGCGTGTATGTGTATGCGTGCGTGTATGTGTGCGTGTATGTGTGGGTGTGCGTGTATGTGTGCGTGTATGTGTGGGTGTGCGTGTATGTGTGCGTGTATGTGTGCGTGTATGTGTGGGTGTGCGTGTATGTGTGGGTGTGCGTGTATGTGTGCGTGTGCGTGTATGTGTGGGTGTGCGTGTATGTGTGCGTGTATGTGTGGGTGTGCGTGTATGTGTGCGTGTATGTGTGCGTGTATGTGTGGGTGTGCGTGTATGTGTGGGTGTGCGTGTATGTGTGCGTGTATGTGTGGGTGTGCGTGTATGTGTGGGTGTGCGTGTATGTGTGCGTGTGCGTGTATGTGTGGGTGTGCGTGTATGTGTGCGTGTGCGTGTATGTGTGGGTGTGCGTGTATGTGTGCGTGTATGTGTGGGTGTGCGTGTATGTGTGCGTGTATGTGTATGTGGTCGTGTGCTCAGTGCTTTGAGAGCTGTGTATGTGGGCAGTATGTGTGCGTGTATGTGTATGTGTGCGTGTATGTGTGGGTGTGCGTGTATGTGTGCGTGTATGTGTGGGTGTGCGTGTATGTGTGCGTGTATGTGTATGTGGGCAGTATGTGTGCGTGTATGTGTATGTGTGCGTGTATGTGTATGTGTGCGTGTATGTGTATGTGTGCGTGTATGTGTATGTGTGGGTGTGCGTGTATGTGTGCGTGTATGTGTGGGTGTGCGTGTATGTGTGCGTGTATGTGTGGGTGTGCGTGTATGTGTGCGTGTATGTGTGGGTGTGCGTGTATGTGTGCGTGTATGTGTGGGTGTGCGTGTATGTGTGCGTGTATGTGTGGGTGTGCGTGTATGTGTGCGTGTATGTGTGCGTGTATGTGTGGGTGTGCGTGTATGTGTGCGTGTATGTGTATGTGTGCGTGTATGTGTATGTGTGCGTGTATGTGTGGGTGTGCGTGTATGTGTGCGTGTATGTGTGGGTGTGCGTGTATGTGTGCGTGTATGTGTGGGTGTGCGTGTATGTGTGCGTGTATGTGTGGGTGTGCGTGTATGTGTGCGTGTATGTGTGGGTGTGCGTGTATGTGTGGGTGTGCGTGTATGTGTGGGTGTATGTGTATGTGTGCGTGTATGTGTGGGTGTGCGTGTATGTGTGCGTGTATGTGTGGGTGTGCGTGTATGTGTGCGTGTATGTGTGGGTGTGCGTGTATGTGTGCGTGTATGTGTATGTGGTCGTGTGCTCAGTGCTTTGAGAGCTGTGTATGTGGGCAGTATGCGTGGGAATGAGTGTGACGCAGGCAGGCAAAAAACCCAAACAAAAGCCTGGTAATAAAGACTGCTCTACTTCTCTCTCTCTCTCTCACTCACTCTCTCTCTCTCTCACTCACTCTCTCTCTCTCTCTCTCTCTCTCTCTCTCTCCCTCTCTCCCTCTCTCCCCATGTGTATATATATTTAGTTATATCTATCAGCTCCACCATATAGGAGCCCTTTGTCGTTCTACAGTTACAGACTGAAGTCCATCTGTTTCTCTGTACCCTGTGTTCAGGACCCCCATAGAGCAGCACATAGATCAGTTTCAGCCCTGCAGTGACACTGACGTGGTGGTGGTGTGTTAGTGTCTGTTGTGCTGGTGTGAGTGGATCAGACGCAGCAGTCCTACTAGAGAGGCAGATGGATGGGGAGCAGTCAAAAGAGTCTGCTGGCTGTTTACTGTATGTTTATCGATGCTGGTGATGAGGGGAGGCTGGAGGCCAGTGTAGCCCACCAACTCACACCTACACAGAACGAGAGCAGGAACCTGAATACCTACCTCACCTGCAGTGTCTGGTGTGAAGCAGCGGTTATATTGTCACATGGCAAATGTATACCCAACACTGATCCTGATCGTTCACTGTAACGCACTTTGGGCTATAGATCTTAAGTGACAGTGCACAGTGTTATGACTATGGGGAAGTGTGATGTGTAATGTCCAGCTGGTGTTCAGTTAGCCTGTACTGTGCTGTGTCCAGGCACAGTGAAGAGGAGTTGTACAGTGTGATCACTGTTGGTGCAAACGGTCTCCTGTACCTTTCTTTGCTACACCTGTATGAGTCTGCTGCTTAAAGGGCTCCTCTGTCTGACCAGAAGGTCACGAAGCGGGTGTGATGTATTGTCCAGGGTAGCAGTGAGTTTGCTGAGTGACCTCCTTTCGACCACCAACTCGAAACCATCCACTGGGCAGCCCAGAACTGAGCCAGCCTTACTGATCAGCCTGTTGAGCTTTTTAGCATCCGCTCCTCTGATGCTAGCTCCCCAGCAAACTGCCGCCATAAAGACAGCCCCCGAAACAACAGACTGGTAGAAGATCCCCAGCATCTTGCAGCACACACTGGAAGACCTGAGCCTTCTCAAAAAGTAGAGTCGGCTCATCCCCCTCTTGTGCACAGCCTCCGCGTTGGCCTTCCAGTCCAGTTTGTTGTCGAGCAGGACACCCAGGTGTTTGTAGGTATCTACTGGCTCAACATTCTGACCCATGATGGTAATGGAGCTGATCGTGGACCTCCTCCTCCTGCAGTCCACCGCCATCTCCTTATTTTGTAGATACTCTGAGCTCCATGAGTGACCCAGAACTCATTCCTCAAAAATCCCCACATGGGTGGATAGGGCAGTGGTGGCAATCCAGGGGCATATGGAAGTCTGTCCCTGAGCCAGACGTATTGCAGGGGTTTTCCTAAACGTCTGGTCGCTCACCGTAAACACTGGGCACTGGTGCCTCGGCAGGATTCATGAAGCAGGAGGAATGAAACACAGGCCTGTCCGCCATGGAGGGGAATCTAGCTCACATTAGAGAGACAAGTTAAACAGAAAGTGGAACCGGTGAGCACGGCCAAGAACCACAGGGTGAATATACGAGCGGTACTGTGTATATACAGCCGGGTGAAGGCTCTCCAGCGTGCTTTACTGGGGTTCTACGTGGAAAGTAAGTGAAGTCGACCTGTACAGAGAACACGGCTCTGTATATTTCCATTACAGGGCCATTTCCATAAACATCTCTCCTCTCCTCTCCTCTCCTCTCCTCTCCTCCTATCTTCGCTTCTCTTCTCTCTTCTCTCCTCTCTTCTCCTCTTCTCCTCTTCTCTCTTCTCCCTTTTCCTCTCTTCTCTTCTCCTCTCCTCTCCTCTCTTCTCTTCTCTTCTCTTCTCTGGTCCTCTTCACTTCTCCTCTCTCTGTTTATCTTTTCTCCTCTCTTCTCTTGTCTTGTCTTCTCTTCTTTTCTTTCTTCTCTCTGTTGCTCTTTTCTCCTCTCTTCTCTTCTTATTTCCTCTCCTCTCTTGTCTTCTTCTTTTATCTCTCCTTTCTTCTCTTCTCCTCTCCTCTCTTCTTTTGGCTTCTCTTCATTTCTCTTCTCTCTGTTCCTCTCTTCTCTTCTCTTCTCTTCTCTTCTCTTCTCTTCTCTTCTCGTCTCCTCTCCTCTCCTCTCCTCTCCTCTCCTCTCCTCTCCTCTCCTCTACTCTCTTCTCTACTCTTCTCTTCTCTCTCCTCTTCTCTCTGTTCCTCTTTTCTCCTCTCCTCTCTTCTTCTCTTCTCTTATCTCTTTCTCTTCTCTCTCCTCTTCTCTCGGTTCCTCTTTTCTCCTCTCCTCTTTTCTCTTCTCTTCATATTTATCTTCTCTTCTCCTCTGTCTCTTCTCTTCTCCTCTCCTCTTCCTTTTCCTCCTTCTCTTCTCTTCTCTTCTCTTCTCTTGTCTTCTCTTCTCTTCTCTTCCTCAGGTGTGGCCCTGATGGTAAGATTGGTAAAACTGTTTTCCTGTATGGATTAATAATCCTCTTTAGGCCGCAGCAGTAAGTAAGTTGCTCTGGATAGAGCGGGGCGTTTCCCACTGCACCTCTCCGAACCGCTTTATTTATCTAAACCTTTTTAATGAAGCAGAATGTTTTTATTGATCCTCCTATATCTGCTCACGTAGGGAGAACAGGGTTTCCTCATGTCTATTAAAGGTTCTGTATTCTATACATTAGGAGAACCTAATCTAGAGCTGGATCAGGTCCTGCAACCCCATCTACTACACCACCCTTCTACATAAAGCATCTCCTCTCCTGCTCCTGGTCGTTCATCTGTGCTCTCCGGACTCAGCGAGCTCAGACTGAGGACTGATGTAACTAATAACAGCCTTTAGTCCTCAGTGGTAAGATGGTCCGTAGGGGTCCGAGCTGCTTCTGCCTAATGTGGGTTCTGTGCTGGTTGTGTAAATAGCCCCCGGCTGTGTGGTAGAACCCTGTGGATGGCACTGTGGCTCTATGTGGGAGACATTCTGGCCCTCTGTCGCTCTCCTCTCCCCCCTTACTTCACCAACACTGAGAGAGAGAAAGAGAGCTGGGGGCTCTGCAATGCAGCAGCAGAGAGAGAAGAGGGGAGGGTGAGGGAAAGAGAGAGGAGAGGATATGAGGTGGAAAGAGAGAGAGAAAGAAGGGGAGGAAAGAAACAGAAAGGGAGAGGGGGTGAGAGAAAGGAGAGAGGTATATATTGAGAGAGGGAAGGAGTGGGTGGGTAAGAAGGATAAGAAAGAAGGAAGAATGAAAAGAAGAAAAGAAAGAAGCAAGGAAAGAAGAAAAGGGAACGAGAGACGGGGAGGGATAGGGCAGAGAAAGAAAGAATGAGAGGGAAAGAGTGGGAACAGGGGGGAGGGAAAGAAAGAAAGAACGTGGATGATGGAGAAAAGATAGTGAGAGCAAGAGATGGGGGAGAGAGAGAGAGAGAGAGAGAGAGGATGAGTGAGAAAAACAGATAGATGGAGAAAGAATGAAAATTGAAAATGAGAGAGAGATAGAGAAAAAGATGAGTCAGAGAGACAGATACAAGGAGAAAGAGTAAAAATGAGAGAGAGAGAAGAAAGGGGAAAGGCAGATACATTGAGAAAGAATGAAAATAGAAAATGAGAGAGAGAGAAATAGAGAAAAAGATGAGAGAAAGAGAGACAAGAAGAAAGAGTGAAAATGAGAGAGAGAAAGAGAGAGAGAAGAAAGGGAAAGGCAGATACATGGAGAAAGAATGACAAATGAAAATGAGAGAAATAGAGAAAAAGATGAGAGGGAGGGAGGGAGGGAGGGAGGGGGAGAGAGAGAGAGAGAGAGAGAGAGAGAAAGAGAGAGAGAGAGAAATTGAGACAAAGGGATAACAAAGGAAAAGAAAGAAATACAAAGAATGAAAAATGAGAAAGGGAGAAAGAGACAGAGAATGTGAAACAGAGAGAGAGTATAGAGAAGTTAAGAGAAAGAACAAGAGAAAGATACAATGAATGAAAGATTATAGAGTGAAAGACAGCGAGAGAGAGGGCGAGAGAGAGAGATATAACCCCCCCAGCATTAATCAGCTCATGTCTGACATCAGACCTCCATTCCCTATCACCGTACAGCACAACATGCATCGCTTCCATTTCCAGCCTGCAGTGCTGTCCTGGGATACTCTACCACCGACCGAGGCTGCACCGAATCATGGAGAGGAGCTGATGCTTCTGAAATGTAGTGACATCCAATCAGTGAACAGGTACCGACATGACCCAGATCAGACTGTCCATTACAGCTCCACATGGGACAAATGAATCAGATTCAAGTCAGACTACGTTCTGAAACTCCACCGTGACATCTTAAAGGTGCAGGTATATGAGTCAAACTAGCCGTTTACCAAGGTGTAGGCTTTCACAGCTCACTGCTTCCTGCCCTGCCTGCTTCCTACCAGCTACACGTCTGTATCCAGTGACATTCCCAAGTTCACGTACTGTATTAACGGACAGACACTGGGATAGGCTCCAGCACCCCCCAGCCCTCTGCAACCCAGACATATGAATCAGTTCAGGAGCGAGTGAGACAGAGAGATTTACATCCAGCTTCACTTGTAGTGTAGAGCCACTGACAGGGGTTCCCATTCCCAACAGCCCACAGTTATGCTGGAACGGGAAAACCCCAAACTGTTGCCACAAAGCTGGAGGCATATCATTTTTTTTGGGTCTTTGTATGGGGTGGCATGGTGGCACAGTGGTACCCCATGCACAAGAAGGATGAGAATGAAGGGCTCAGGTTTGGTTCCCCAGCCGGGAGACCAGGTTCCGTTCTGTGTGGGATTTGCATGTTCTCCCTGTGTGGATTTCCTCATCCAGGTGCTCTGGGTTCCTCCCATCGTCAGGCCAGTTGGAGATGTCTCTGAGGTGAGGGTTTGTATGTGTGTGAAGGTGATGGGCTGGAGGCCTGTTGGGTGGTGTTTCCTGCCTTTTGCCCAAGAGGTGCTGGGATAGCCTCCAACCCACCCACCCTGACCCAGGAGGATGAAGCAGCTTAGATGATCAATGAATGAAGGTCGTGCTGTAGCATTAACATCACAAACCAAGGAGCACAAACTCTGACCGTTATCCCCCCTCCACCAAAGAGTTCTCCCGGCATCCACCAAGCCGGGGTTCATCCATTAGACTGCAAGAGACTGTGGCTTGATTTCAAGACTCCAGAGAACACGTTTCCACTGCTTCAGAATCCAGTGGCGGTGTGCTTTACACCCCGACCCCTGATGTGAATAGTGTTCTGAGGCTTGTGTGCTGCAGCTCGGCCATGCACACCTATTTCAGGAAGCTCCTGATGAGCAATTCTTGTGCTGATATTGGAGAGCTTTGTGAATTGGATCTCCGTCAGAATCAAATACGCTACAGATATGGGGAATTTGCCTTGCCGAGTGCTCATCTATATGACACGCAGCATACTGAGCGAATGGGGCGGGATGCTGGCACAGTGGCTTCCCATACAGAAAAGAGGGCCTGGGAGTTTGCATGTTCTCCCTTGGTTCTGTGTGGGTTTGCTTCAGGTGCTCCAGGTTCCTCCCATCGTCAGGTAAGTTAGGGGGTAAAGTGTGTGCGTGTGTGATGGTGATAGACTGGCAGCCTCTCCAGGGTGTTTCTGGGATAGACTCCAGGAGGGAATGTTTCTCAGATGATGAATGAATGACTGTCTTTGTGTGCTGTAGCATTAACATCACCCTTCACTGGAACTAGGAGCCCAAAGCCTGAGACCCCAGACCATCATCCCCCCTCTCCACCAAACTTTACTCTTGACACTATTAGAATTAGCACCATTGGCCCACACTGGCGCAGAATGGTGGGCAGCCCTATTCACAGTGCCCGGGGAACAGCTGGGGGTTAGATGCCTTGCTCAAGTACACTTCAGTCGGTTCAGGGAATCAAACCGGGTAGCATCTGATCACAAGGCTGATTCCCTAATGGTAGCATCCTCTTGCCGTCCACCAACTCCAGATTCATGTACCAGACTGCTGGATAGTTAGCCATAGTTTCAAGACCACCCAATGCTCTGGAGTCCCGTGGTGGTCTTCTTTACACCCCCACCCTATACCCTATATAATACAGAGGTCACTTTAGAAAGCTCAGTGTAGGTGTTAGTCTGCATCCTCGGATAGCTCGTCACTGTTCCGGTTGGAGAGCTGGGTGAATATGTGAGTGCTCAGTTCTGTGGTTCTGTCAGGGTGTCGCTCACACCCCTGTAAGCCGGAGGGCTGGACAGGCGCTGTCTGCCCGCTGATCCGTGAGGTGCTGCAGCCTTGATGCCCTCAGACAGGTCCTGGCCTCCTCCAGTGAGAAGCCGCCTTCAGTCGCTCTGTATGCTGGGACAGAAAGGTCAGAGCTGTCACTTCCATCTGGGCCGGAGGAACCGGCCCGTCTAAGCAGGGAAGTCTCGGGGCCAGGGTTTACCCACAACCACACCGTTCCTCTTCGCCCACTGTGGCACATTCCGCTGCCTGTGATCCGTAGCCCGCTTTCGCTTTACTAATGCATGAGTCTGGAGTGACTTGTTGCTTTTCTTTTCTTCTCTTTCCGGTTCTTGCGGCTCCTTGGTTGGTTTTTATCGCTGTGTAGTTATTACAGATATACGCGGATGACAAGTGAGCTATAGCCGAAGCCAAGCCGCAGATTCATTCCTCACCTCAGGAGAACTGCTGGTAACTCGGAGCTCACTTCCAGGCCAGTGCACAAACGTCTGAGGGGCTCAGAGAGGGGATAAGACTTTTCGTTTACAGCACGTGGCAGACACTCTTATCTAGAGAGACAGTCTAATCAGGTTACAGAGGGAGGCGATCGTAGTGTTCCGAGTGCTTCCCAGATATAACACTGACATAATGGCTTTCCTACCAACACCGGAATATAACTCCAGTCTTTCGGGGCACACATGGTGCTGTGCAAATGTCACACTTCATTTCCATTTCACTTCCAGCCAAAACAGACATTAGGTATAACGTTTTGATTGGGTATAAAGATTTTAAGGCATCAGGAAGAGAAACTGAAGACGTACAGGGGTTGGACAATGAAACTGAAACACCTGGTTTTAGACCACAATCATTTATTAGTATGGTGTAGGGCCTCCTTTTGCGGCCAATACAGCGTCAGTTGGTCTTGGGAATGACATATACAAGTCCTGCACAGTGGTCAGAGGGAGTTTAAGCCATTCCTCTTGCAGGATAGTGGCCAGGTCACTACGTGATGCTGGTGGAGGTTGGTCCTTCTTGGTGGTATGCTGACATTACCCTGGATACCGTGGCTCTTGATACATCACAAAGACTTACTGTCTTGGTCACAGATGCGCCAGCAAGACGTGCACCAACACTCTGTCCTCTTTTGAACTCTGGTATGTCACCCATAATGCTGTGTGCATTGCAGTATTTTGAGCAGCACTGTGCTCTTACCTGCTAACTGAACCTTCACACTCTGCTCTTACTGGTGCAATGTGCAGTTAATGAAGATTGGCCACCAGGCTGGTCCAATTTAGCCATGAGACCTCCCACACTGAAATGACAGGTGTTTCAGTTTTATTGTCCAGTCCAGTCCAGTCCAGTCCAGTCCACTCAGTCAGAGTATGTGTCCTAGGTTAGTGTCCAAACTCCCCTTG
>JAMWET010003129.1:15000-25000 GCA_024036415.1 Prochilodus magdalenae
CTGATACAGCTCTATCCCTCACCATGAACGGCCAACTGATCTGAAAGGATGACATGAAGTTCTGAGAAACAGATCCCATCCCATGACTTGGTCGAATCTGATCTTTAATTACAGAATAATCAGACGTTCTAAATCCAGAGCCGCTGAATTTCCACCTCCAGATCGGATTGTGATGTTGGTGTATGTGAATAAATGAACAGAGCTGCCTCTTGATGTTTCGGCCCCTCTGCGTCGATCTGAGTGCTGGTTGGTTTCAGTACTGCGGTGGAGAGCCGACTGCTGAGAGAGAAGCTTCCAGGACATACGCTGATGTCATGGTGTGTCAACTTTCTGACACAGCGGGTTTCCGGGGCAAGATTGCCATGGCAACGTCTCCTCCACAAACCCCCCCGAGTTGCAGGATATCTTCCCAGTGCCAGTCTGGTTTGTGTTTGTGTGTGTGCCGCTGGTTTACCAGCCTCGCAGTTCAGTATTCCTTCGTTGTCCGCGGAAGTCTAGAGACACGTTGGATCAGATTGGGATCAGATGTCCATAAAAACACCTCCTGCCTAATTTATAATTGGAACGATTTGAAATAACCATAAACGGAGCACCTATGGAGGCGTTATGCCTATGCCAGTGATTCCCAATGTTGATCCTGCAAATATGATCCTGATCCAGCCTACCAGCTAACTGGCATGACCCTCCTGAGGTTGAAGCGGTTGTGTCAGAGCAGGGAGAGCATTACATGTGCCGGACGGGGGAGGAGGGCGTTTGGGGTAAGGGCTCAGGGCTGTGGAAACTTGAATCCGGTGGCGGGAATCATGTGGTGTGAAAGAGCTCCTGTCTGGTGGTCAGGATCTCTGCATACTGCTGTGGGACTGGTGGGTTTGGCATCATGGTACCTGGTGCTGGCAGGGTCCCCAGTGTGCTGTGTGCCAGCCTCTTGTACAGGATCGCCGGGAGCATAGGAGCCGTCTGCCCACTAGGGGTTGCTGTTCAGCAGATCAAGTCAGTTACAGTCGGATCAAATGAGAGAGAGAGAGTGAGAGAGTATGAAGGCTGAGAGAGGAAAATAGAGAGATCATGAAAGAATAATGGATAGGTAGATAGAGTGTAACAGAATGAGAGACTGGGAGAGAGAACGAGAGCCATTAAGAGAAAAAGAGTGAAAGATATAGAGAGCCGGGCAGAAAGAGACAGAGAAGGGCAGATAGTGAAAGAGTGAGAGAAGGAGATATGGACAGATAGAGAGAGAGAAAGTGATAGA
This sequence comes from Prochilodus magdalenae, assembly GCA_024036415.1. Classification (NCBI taxonomy): domain Eukaryota; kingdom Metazoa; phylum Chordata; class Actinopteri; order Characiformes; family Prochilodontidae; genus Prochilodus; species Prochilodus magdalenae. The sequence goes on from JAMWET010003129.1 coordinate 16,250, forward strand.
GAGAGGTGCAGTGTTTTATAGCTTCTCCAATACCAGGAGTGGCTTCTCTGCAGAAGGTGCCCTCATTACACCAGCTGATTTATTACCCACACCGCAGAACCCCCTCCCTCTCTCTCTCTCTCTCTCTCTCTCTCTTTCTCTTTTTCTATCTCTTTTTCTCTGTCTCTCTCTCTCTCTCTCTCTCACTCTCTATCTCTCACTCTCTATCTCTCTCCCCCTTTCTGCTCTCCTCCTTCATTTTTTCTTTCTACTCTCTACTCTCTATATTTTAACTCTCTCTCTCTTCCTTCCTTTTGACTCTTTCTTCTCTCTCTCTTTTAACATTCTCTCCCATCCTTTCTCCTTCTTTATAGTATTCCCTTTCTTCTCTTTTTTTCCTGCTGTCCTTTAACTCTTCCCATCCTTTTTATTATACTTTTCTCTCTCTCTCTCTTATAACTCTCTTTCTTCCTCTCTCTTTATCGCTCTCCCTCTTTTTCCCTCTCACCCTCTTTCTTTCTGCTCTCCTCCTTTATTCTTTCTACTCTCTCCTCTCTATATATTTTAACTCTCTCCCTTCCTTCCTTTTTACTCTTTCCCCTCTCTCTCTTTTAACATTCTCTCCCTTCCTTTCTCCTTCTTTATAGTATTCCCTTTCTCTCTCTTTTAACCTTCTCCAACTCTCTCTCTTTCTTTCCATCGCACTCTCTCCCGCTTTCTTTCTGCTCTCCTCTTTTTTCTCCTCTCTCTATATTTTAACTCTCTCTCTCTTCCATCCTTTTTACTCTTTCCCCTCTCGCTCTTTTAACACTCTCTCCCTTCCTTATGTCTCTTTTACTCTATCTCCCATTCTCCTTTAACTCTTTCCCTCCTGTTCTCTTTCTTTATACTATTCGCTCTCTCTCTCTCTCTCTCTCTCTCTCTCTCTCTCTCTCTCTCTCTCTCTCTCTCTCTCTCTATCCTGATTTTAGTTCACACCCCGATAATTCTTTCCCAGCTTGCCATTTTTATCTGCAGCAGCACGAAACTGTACAGTCTACGCCCTCCATCGCTCGGTCGGAATCCCTTTCCCACCGTCTCACTCTGCGGCAGGCCAGGACAGGACAAACCTAAGCCAGCGGTGATGTGAACTGCGACTTGAACGGCACTTTCAAAGACAAAAGGGCTTAGAATTCAAATTCTCCACAGTCGGCTCCTGGGAGGAGGGCCGTCCCTGAGGAGAGCAGTGTGAAGGCCTTTTGATTTGGCCAGTGGAGTTTCACACAGCAGGTGTGTAACCAGACCATCAGAAACGGCATATATGAATGATATTACACTGGAGGGTTGAGGAGTGAAGCTGAGATCCAGCCACACAGGACAGATCCAGGGTTTGCCTTCAGTGTGGCCGGGATGCTTTTAAACTTAAAGGCTACTCAGTGGAGCTCGGACACGCTTACATTTTGTGGAGGTTGTTTAAATATTAAAGCAGCCCCTCACCAACACGTCCCATTCCCTAATAACATTCTCTGAAGAATGAAGTATCTATAATGTAATTGGAATTTGACATCTATTGGAATGTTCGGTAACACTTTCTATGAATCAGGTATCCATAATGAATTATAAGTGCATTCATAAACATCTATAAAGCATTCATAATGCTTAATAATACTTGACATAAGCCTTTGTAACTCTACATACATGTTTATAATCACAGACATAAAGGTTATGACATCTTAGTATAAAGGCTTTATAGCACAAAGTGCTATAAGGCATTATAATATTTCCAGTTCTTAATATTACCGCTGAGACCCGTATCATAAAGCTTTATAACCAATGTTGAGTTTATTTACTAGATGTTTTAAAGATCCACAGTCATGCCCTCTATGTAACTGGCATACTTTTTAGGGGTTCCAAGTGTATAAGTGCACGTAACCTTTCATGAACACCTATAAGGCCTCTTTACAGACTTTAGGTAAAGTGATGTCACTGATATGTTATGAGCTCATAACAACTCATAAATGAATAAAAAAAAGTATGGCAGTTACATAGAGGGCATCACTGTGGATGTGAAGAATCATGTAAATAAACTGAGCATTGGTTATAAAGCTTTATGATACGAGTCTCAGCAGTTATATTAAGAAATAAAAATATGTATATTATAATGCATTATAACACTTTGTGCTGTAAAGCCTTATACGGTGATGTCATAAAGCTTCATGTCCATGATTATAAACATGTATGTAGAGTTACAAAGGCTTCGTCAAGTATTCTAAAGCATTATGAATGCTTTATAGATGTTTATGAATGCACGTATAATGCATTATGTATACCTGATTCATAGAAAGTGTTACCAAATGTTCTTCAGGCTCTATTACATAATCTCTCTCTCTGTTTCACCCTCTCTCTCTCTCTCTCGCTCTCTCTCTGTTTCACCCTCTCTCTCTCTCTCTCGCTCTCTCTCTGTTTTACCCTCTCTCTCTCTCTCGCTCTCTCTCTGTTTCACCCTCTCTCTCTCTCTCTCGCTCTCTCTCTGTTTCACCCTCTCTCTCTCTCTCTCTCGCTCTCTCTCTGTTTTACCCTCTCTCCTTCGTCAGTCGCTCTCTCTCTGGGTTTTCAAGTTTCAACCTCTCTCGTCTCTCGGGTGCGGTTTTCACCCTCTCTCTTCGAGAGCTCCGTCTCTCTTGTTCATCACCCTCTCTCCTCTGTTTTGTCACCCTCTTCTCGAGCTCTCTCTGTCTCATTATCTCTCTCTCTCTCTCTCTCTCTCTCTCTCTCTCTCTCCTTCTCGCTCTCTCCCTCTCTCTCTCTGTTTCTCTCTCTCTCTCTCTGTTTCACCCTCGCTCTCGCTCTCTCTCCTTCTCTCTCTCTCTCTCTCTCTCTCTCTCTCTTTCTCTCTTTCTCTCTCTCGTTCTCTGTTTCCCCCTCCCCCTCTCTCTCTCTCTCTCTCTGTTTCCTCCTCTCTCTCTCTCTCTCTCTCTCTCTCTTTTTCTCTTTCTCTGCCTCCCTCTCTCTGTTTCCCCCTTCCTCTCTCTCTCTCTCTCTCTCTCTTTCTCTGCCTCCCTCTCTCTCTGTTTCCCCCTCCCTCTCTCTCTCTCTCTCTCTCTCTTTCTCTTTCTCTCTCTCTCTCTCTCTCTCTCTCTCTCTCTCTCTCTTTCTACATACTGTATGTATATATATACTGTATATATGTGGGTGTGTGGGTGTGTGTGTGTGTGTGGGTGTGCGTGTGGGTGTGTGTTCTGGTCCCAATCTGGCCAATATTCCGTATGGGAATGGCGTTGATGGGTTGATGGCACTTGGTTGGACCCCTCCCGGTAGCAAGATTTGGGCCACATAGACACCAGATTTGGGCCATGTCTCAGGCAAAAGTAGGCCACTCTGCTGTATCTGTGCCAGAAGTGGACCAGATCTGTTTTGGGACAGGTGGGCCAAATTCATGTTGTTAAGATGTGAGCCATGTTTGGCTCACAGCCAATTGCCAGTGCTGACGGTGGTCCAGCAGTGCCAGATCTTGCCAGACTATCCTGCTTACTATCTGGGATTTAGCCCGTTTAATTTATGCCACAGTGAAAAAACATGTTTTCGTATTCGACCTTCGGCCTTCGGTTTCATTCTGTTCGGTACATTAAGCTCTCCATAGTTCATAGCTCTTACAGTTATATCTCCTCATACATTGAGACACACTCCAACTCCTCAGTGATGGTGCAGACTCATTAAGAACGCAAGTCAGCCAATTAGCCCCACCTTCGCCTGTTATCAGAGGGGAGTAGTTACAGTCACAAACGCCCGCAGCGCTGAGGGAACAAGTAGGAGGAAGGGTAGAGTGCTCACAGAGAGAGTGAGAGAGATATGAAGGATCTTTCCTTGGAATATTTTGGAATTTATCCCCTGTAGGAATATTGTTACATTAAAGGGCCCATATCATACTGTACACTGTGCCCTGTTCTGATTGGCTGTTGTGTGTTGAGTAGTTCGTCAGAGTGAACTTTAATTCTCATTAGGAATATACAACCAGTAGTGCACAGCTGAATGTGCGATTCTCCAGACTCGAGTGTACATAGACCACAGGTAGACATACTAGACAGCATAAACAGGAAATAAATATGGAACGTTTGAAACGTTGAGCGCTGGTTAGACAACGTTGTAGATTGTACACAATGGTGGCGTAATTTCACAGGAGACATATTAAACCTGGTATTACTGTGAGCTGTGTAAACAGTGTGAACCATATACTATAACATATACTGTAAACACTGGACCAGTACGCCACCCACTGTTCAATGGAGTCATTGCACAATGTAGTAGAATTGTGAACTGATAGTGGTGAATTGTGCTTGAACTACTCAAACACTGAATTACTACACACACACACACACACACACCTACACACATACACACACACACACCTACACACACCTACACACACACACACACCTACACACACACACACACACACACCTACACATAAACACACACACACCCACACACACACACACACACACACACACCTACACACACACACACACACAGACATACACACACACACACCTACACACACACCCCTGCACACGCACACACACACACACCTACACACACACACCTACAGACACACACCTACACACACACACCCCTACACATACACACACACACACACACACACACACACACACACACACACACACACACACACACACACACACACACACCTACACACACACACTACACACTACACACACACACATACCTACACACACACACACTACACACACACACACACACACTACACACACACACACTACATAGACACACACACCTACACACACACACACACACACAGCTACACACACACACACCTACACATACACACACACACACACAGACCTACACATACACACACACACACACACACACACACCTACACACACACACCTACACATACACACACACCTACAGACACACACACCTACACACCCACACACAAACACACACCCACACACACACACACACACAACTACACACACACACACACCTACACACCCCTACACACGCACACACACACACACACCTACACACACATACACACCTACACACACACACACACACAACTACACACACACACACACCTACACACCCCTACACACGCACACACACACACACACCTACACACACATACACACCTACACACACACAAAAAAAAGTGCATTTGAAGTTACGTGTGGTGGTGGAGTCACGAGTGGACAATTGTCTAACACTGCCACAGGAAATTCCGAGAGGCGCTCCAATTAAGTCCAGCGTTTATTCGGTATGTCACGTGTATTTATATGAAACAAGTTACAAAAAGAAAAGGAAGAGAACATAAAACGTAAAATAGCTGATAGGTTTATGTGAACCTGTAACACTTTCCCCTGATAAGACGCTATCATGTGCACCTTGCTGCACCTCAGGCCCACTACCCTCCATCTTCCCTCCTGCCTCTTTCACTGTCCCTCCCACAACATGGAGCATACCAACTACAGGATTACCTGAAGAGGCATGAGAGCGAATGTCAGTTTTCACCGTTTACCTGGTCACTGACATTCTCTCCATTTAAAATCACATGACCTCATATTATGGTTATGTGCCCGTCCAGATTTCACACGAAGGATTTTATACAAAGCTAGCTTTATGGAACATGTCCACCACCTGTTACCCAGATGTGGGAGTCATAAGCTGTAACTAGTGATGTGTCTGGCGCCTTGACATCATCCCATTATGAGTTTATATAATAAATAATAAATGTAAATGTGGGGGGTTCAGTATGTGTACAGCCGTCCTGATAGACCAGTCTGTAGTATTGGGAGCTGATGGTCTGTGTAGGAAGATGAGATCTCTGTATGTGCTAAGGGAGTCTGTGTGTGTTCAGGACTGTCTGTATGCGTGTGTGCCAGGTGTTCAGCAGTCCGGATGGTCCAGCATGCTGCGTGTACAGAGAGTTCAGAAGTCTGATGGCTTCTGGGAAGAAGCTCCTGTTGTGTGTGGCTGTCTTGCGCTGTATGCTGTTGTAGCATTCGGAAGAGGCCAAAAGACTGAACAGTCCATGTGCCGGGTGGGCGGGGTCTCCTACTGTCCTGTTGGTTGGGCTATTCTGACGTAGAAGGGTGTAGTAATGCTATGACCCTTTGATGGGTCCTGGTGAGCATAGATCAGTTCGTCATTCAAATCCATGAAACGGGCCCTGTGAGATAACGTATGTCAGCACACTGGTGGTGCTGGTTTCTAGTATATGTAGGTGGAGGCAAATGTTTGGGCACCCTTGGTCATATTCTGTCGTCTTTCGCTGACTTGGTGAATGCTAGACGGGAGAGAGATTTGGAGAGATGGAGACTGTCCACTGATCAAAGCCTCCATCAGTGCAGATCCGCTGGTTTCACTGTGCGGTTTACATCAGAGCGACACATCCAGCACCAGCTCCACTGAGCAACACGGGAAGCAATTAAGATATCAGAGACGTCCCGGGTGGAGCGCAGCCTAACGAAACTCCACTTAAAAGAGTGTAACACATCCAAGCTACGGGACACGGAGAGAGAGGGACACGGAGAGGAGGAGAGACAGTGTCGTAAACAGATTCAGAGAAGATCAAGGGAGAGATGGCATGATCTGTTCATTTGGAATTGTTCTACATGTGCATAGTAACAGAGAGAGGGATATATGGTGGTGTCTGTGAAAAGATGGAGTGGGAGATCTATTGTGGCCACCACGCATTCTGTCTTCATGGTAGACGTGTGAACCCCCTGTGTTCCCCATAACCCAACACAATAACACATAACCACTCCGGTCAGAGCCGGTCACACAGCAGCTATATGGGCTCACTGGACAAAACGCGTCCCCTCTGACCGAAACAAACCCAATAGCGCATGTACCACCTCCACCAGCACCAACTATAGCCGTGGACTGATTTGGCGTAGACTGGATGTTTCTGGGTGTAGGCCATATCAATGTTCAGACTCAGTTAGGTCAGATTTGGTGGAGCCCTCCCTGGCCCATTCCAGTAGACTGTGATTTCAGCCACTGCCCATATGACCGTATGCTGCTTCCATACACCTGCAGATTCAGCTACTTCCTCCACACTATGCTCTTTGGCCACGCCCACATTCAGTCACTCCTTTTAGCCAAGCAGTAACATCTGCTCTGGAGCCACATGGAACGAGACATTCCCTGCACTGTAGCACCTCTTCCCAATCTATGGATCCCGTCACTCACACCCCACAGGTGTTTATAGCCCCATCATCCTCGTGCAGTGCCATCTGCAGGAGCCTGAAGGTACTACCACCTTAAACACACAAGGGGACTTGTCATTTATCCAGAGAGCTTAACTATATATGGATATACGTCCACTTATCATCAAAAGAATAGCTGCACCCTGAAGGAGCCAACCCACAGGAGTGGAACTTGGTGGATAGGTTTGGCATCAGGACGGCTGTGCATGTGATGTTAGCAAGGATGGGACCTGTCTGAGCCAGCAGCCACAACCGTTATGACAACTGCCCACCTCTTCTCCATCTATGGATCCTGTCACTCACCCCTCGCTGGTATGCAGCACCATCTACAGGAGCTTGAGAGTACTATCGTCATAACAGCCACAACCGTTATGATGACTGCCCTTAACACCACGTCAACGTCGCCAAAGACGGTGTCGTTCCAGACTGTCATGGAGAGACACTGTGATGAGTTGTTTATCGTCACATGTCCAGAGGTCCCAGTGTCACTCCACCTCCACCCCTACCGCACCATCTGCAGGAACTGTGTGAGGATATTCAAGATGCATGGGATGGATTATCACAGGACTCCATTAGGAACCTCTACAGCTCCATACCAAGACGTCTGGTGTGTTGGGTTAGCAAACACGGTGGGCCGACGCCATACTGAGAGACAGACTTCTGTATGTGTAGCTCAATAAATATTGATCATATCAGTCTAAACTTATCATCAGTTATTGATCCTGGTCACCTTTATCTTCCTTCCCAACAGCACCGCACTCCCACACCTCCTTCTGGCTGCAGCTGTTCGTTTGACGATGAGTGTATTAAACATAGAATATCAACCTCTGTCAGCGCTCTGTGATTCTGAGGCGTTATGCTAACGTAATTAGCTCCCTAATTTATAAAATAATACATTCTCACATGATCTGCTGCAGAAGTTTGCTAACAAGCCAACGCTCCAAATCTGGAAGCTGTATCTGCGCTACGCTAATAGTCCTCTAATATTTATAAGCTGCTTGTTTAGTTTTTTGGCTAAACCCCGCCGCAGCTGCTCTCTTCAGCTCTGAAAACCGTAAGGATCCAACAGGTGTGAGGATTTTATGGATAATTCGTTCCCAAAGACGCCTCGGAATAAGGCCATGGAGCTTCCTGAAGACCTGGTTATGAATCAGCTGCTTATAAATCAACTACCAAAAATCTCACAAACGAGTAAAATGGACAGAACGAGAGCGACAGGGAGACGGAGGGAAAGAGGTGATGGATGCTTAGGCTGAAAACGTGCCAGAAAAGACGTTAGCCGCGCCAGCTGCTGGTGAAAAGCACTGAAAGCTGGAATCTGAAAGCTGTGTTTATTAATTGCAGGTGCTGGTCCTCCTCCGCTCCTCCACTCCTCCACTCCGCTCTCTTTTAATGGGGCTTATTTACTGAAGGTAAACGCTCGCCTGTTCTTCTCCGGCTGTATATCAGTCAGGCTGAGGGCAAGTGGGAGTGATGGTGCAGAGCTATTAGTGACACTCGGCCTACGGTAATGATCATGCTGGACTGCACTAATGGG
>JAMWET010003129.1:27500-90000 GCA_024036415.1 Prochilodus magdalenae
GTACATTACTCCAACTAATCCAGAAGGTTTGGTAACTGTCCTTCACTCCAACTCATTCCTATTAGGTTCCCTGGAGTGCCATCACTCCAGCTCAAAGGTGCTCAGTAGAGCGTAGTCGCACTAACATATCCCCGACATGTTGGCTATGGCTATATGTGTGCATTGTAACACGTGTCAGCGATCATTACCCCAACTCTACTACCCAAAGGTGTTCAGTAGAGCTTCAACACTTCAGCTCCTCTCAAAGAGGTTCAGTAAACCTTCATCACTCCAGCTCATGACTTGTAGAGCTTTACTGCATCAACATGTGTTCAGTAAGTGTTCAACACTCCAACTCATTCCTAAGATGTTCACTTGGGCTTCATCACTCCAGTTTAAAAGTGTTCAGTAGAGCTTGATAATTCCAATTCATTCCAAATGTGCTCAGATGAGCTTCATCTACCGCTCATCCAAAAGATGCTCAGTAAACCTTCAGCATTCTAACTGATCACACCTGTGTTCAGTAAAGATTCATCACTCCAACTCATTCCTAAGATATTCAGATATTCCATCTTATCCCAGAAGTGTTCAGCAGAGTCTCATCACTCCAACCAATGCCAAAGGTGCTCAGTAGAGCTTCATCATTACAGCTCATCCCAATCTTGTTCTGTAAAGCTTCTGTGCTCCAAACCCTCCAAAAGATGCTCAGTAAACCTTCGGCATTCTAATTGATCACACGTGTTCAGTAACGGCCCATCACTCCAACTCATTCCTAAGATATTCACTGGAGCACCATCACTAAGGCTTATCCCAGAAGTGTTCAGCAGAGCTTCATCGCTTCAACCAAAGCCAAAGGTGCTTAGTATAGCTATAGCATTACACCTCATCGCAGTCGTGTTCAGTAAAGCTTCATTGCTTTAACCCATCGAAAAGATGTTAAGTAGAGCTTTACCACTTTAACTACTTCCTAAGATATTCACTGGAGTGCCATTAATCCAGCTTATCCCGGAAGTGTTCAGCAGAGTCTCATCACGCCAACCAATGCCAATGGTGCTCAGTAGAGCTTCATCATTCCAGCTCGCCCAAATCTTGTTCTATAAAGCTTCGGTGCTTCAACCCCTCCAAAAGATGCTCAGTAAACCTTCGGCATTCTAATTGATCACACGTGTTCAGTAAAGGCCCATCACTCCAACTCATTCCTAAGATATTCACTGGAGCACTATCACTAAGGCTTATCCCAGAAGTGTTCAGCAGAGCTTCATCACTCCATCCAAAGCCAAAGGTGCTCAGTAGAGTTATAGCATTACACCTCATCGCAGTCGTGTTCAGTAAAGCTTCATTGCTTTAACCCATCGAAAAGATGTTAAGTAGAGCTTCGCCACTTCAACTACTTCCTAAGATGTTCACTGGAGTGCCATCAATCCAGCTTATCCCGGAAGTGTGTTCAGCAGAGTCTCATCACTCCAACCAATGCCAAAGGTGCTCAGTAGAGCTTCATCATTCCAGCTCATCCCAATCTTGTTCTCTAAAGCTTTGGTGCTCCAACCCCTCCAAAAGATGCTCAGTAAACCTTCGGCATTCTAACTGATCACACGTGTGTTCAGTAAAGGTCCATCACTCCAACTCATCACACGTGTTTAGTAGAGCTTTACCACTTCAACTAATTCCTAAGGTATTCTCTGGAGCGCCGTCAATCCAGCTTATCCCAGAAGTGTTCAGCAGAGCTTCATCACTCCAACCAATTCCAAAGGTGCTCAGTAGAGCTTCATCGTTCCAGCTCAACTGAGTCCTGTTCCTGCTCCAACTCATTCAAAAGATGCTCAGTAGAGCTTCACCACTTCAGCTGATTCCTAATTCCCCGGAGCCCCAACCCTTTAACGCATCCCAGAAGCATTCACTAGAGCGTCAGGAGTGCCAGTCATCCCAGAGGTACGCCGTTCATAATAGAGCTTTGTCACTTCAGCTTACCTGTGAAGCCTTTCATTTAAGCTCGTTCCAAAGGTGTTCAGCAGAGATGCGTAATTCCAACATATTCCAAGGGTGTTAAATAGATCTTCAGCCTTCCAGTTTATCTGGAAGGTGGGTTAATAGAGCGTAGTGACTCCAGCTTGTCTTATGGGCCGTCTGGACACTTTTGGATATTTGGGGTCAACTTCCCAGATGAGGTAAACCGGTTTTCCTTGTTTTCTGATCCCAGTGCTTCTAATTATTTTTCTTTCCGAGGGAAGGGCTTCCTCTCCATGGGGTCTTCCTGATGTAATTTTGGGAAATGTATGTGCCACTGTCTTATGATGCTTATCAGGATGTTGGGCTGCATTTCAGGGAAGCTGCTTTGGGATAATGTCTTTCATGGAAATGTGTGGACTAATGAGCCTATACACAGTTTTCCCAAGCGCTTGGACCGCTGTAAAAATGAACAGTTAGCTTCTGCTGGGTAGGCATAATCCCATTTAACGCTTAGATCAATTTGAGATCTCTGGGCTATTGATCTGGGCACTCGCCCAAAGTCAAAATAGCACTCTGGATGACTTAATCTCCAAGATTCTTCGGATTCTTCGAATTCCAGATGCTGGTGTTTGTGCCACTCTAACGAAGCAGCATCACAGGGAACTGAGGGGGAGCCCCCGTCTTTGACGCAGACGGTTCGGATTCATATTTTATGTCTGACGGAGAAGAAAGAGCTGGCGTGGGGGGCCGAAAGAGTGTGGGTAGAGGCATGGAGCATCTCACGACTTTAAAGATTTCAATACGGAGAAGCTCCCGTTAGAACCCGATGTGGGAGTGGGAGAGATAGCAGGCTGATAATAACTTTGTGGCGCTCTCTCTCTCTCCGTCTGGCGTGTACGAGGGCTGGAAAACGAGGCGGCGGATGCGGATCTCTGGTGTCAGCATAAATAGAAGGTAAAGGCAAAAGATTGCAGGGATGGGGAACAATGGCCCAGGCAGAGCGAACCAGAGGATATCGGCTGCCATGGCAACTCCTGGCAGAGAGAAGTAGAGCTTGGGGTGTTGGGGTGGTGGGGGATGGCAAGGACACCGCACACACATAGATCAGGGGGCTGGACTGGGACTGGGACCCCTTATTTACTGCTATAATGATGGAGTATGAACCGACTGGGAACGGCTTCAGACTCCTACACACTGAGAGATACCGCACACACACAGTAAGCTGCCACACATATAAGCCACATTTAGATCATCTACAGTACTGTGTTAAGCTGAGCTTGATTACTCCAGCCTTATTCTACAGGTGTTCAGGTGTTCAGTACATTACTCTAACTAATCCCTTCACTCCAACTCAGTCCTATTAAGTTCACTGGAGTTCCATCACTCCAGCTCAAAGGTGCTCAGTAGTGCGTTGTCACACTAACATATCCCCGATGTGTTGGCTAAGCTAACACCAAAGGTGTTCAGTAGAGCTTCAACACTTCAACTCCTCTCAAAGAGGTTCAGTAAACCTTCATCACTCCAGCTCATGACTTGTTGAGCTTTACTGCATTAACACAAATGTGTTCAGTGCCAAAGGTGTTCAGTAGAGCTTCAACACTTCAACTCCTCTCAAAGAGGTTCAGTAAACCTTCATCACTCCAGCTCATGACTTGTACTGCCTTACTGCATTAACACAAATGTGTTCAGTTCCAAAGAGTCCACTCTTTAGGTCACAGCCTCCATTCTCTTCAGGAGTTCAGTCTTAGGAGTTGGTGTAGCTTCTGCTTCTCACTATCGAATAACCCAGAACACATTCAGTGGTGTTGAGGTTCTAGACTCTGGGGTGGTCAGTCCATTGTTCTGGGATTCTTTGTTGGATGTGCGTGTCTCCATTTCTTAGTGAGAAGCTTGTTGAACAGCTACACATCGTTTTAGACCTCCGTAGCGTGGAGGTGTCTTCTTCTCACAGTTGAAGGGTGGACAAGACACCTGTGGTCGATCTCAGAGCAAGAGTGAAGCTTGATGTTCTCCTCTCTCTCAAACATAGAACCTTTTAGTAGTGTCTATCTGAAGGGGACAGTGTTGGTGGATCTACTAGGTCTTTTTAGGTGGTTGGTGGGGGTCACAGTTTCTCTGTGGCTTTACTGATTTCATGAACTTTGACCTGTACCCTTTAGTTGTACCTCATCATCGGAACTCCTTATCTACACAAGCAAACAGGCAACACAAACATGCATCAAACCATGAACATTTCATGTTAGCATAGCATGTTAGCATATTATCATTACGGGCTAGCATATCATTTAGCATAGCATGTTAGTATATGAGCATAAGTAGCAGTTTAGCATAGCCGTTCAACACATGGCATCGCATCAGCTCACTGGCTTGATTCGTATGAAGCCAAATGTGCTATAGAGTTTTCTAAATGGACCCTTTTTGAGAAGCCTGCATATAGAACCCTCTACAGTACATACCCAGTCAAAAAGGGTGTCTATAGAACCCTCTACAGTACATACCCAGTCAAAAAGGGTGTCTATAGAACCCTCTACAGTACATACCCAGTCAAAAAGGGTGTCTATAGAACCCTCTACAGTACATACCCAGTCAAAAAGGGTGTCTATAGAACCCTCTACAGTACATACCCAGTCAAAAAGAGTGCCTATAGAACCCCCTACAGTACATACCCAGTCAAAAAGGGTGTCTATAGAACCCTCTACAGTACATACCCAGTCAAAAAGGGTGTCTATAGAACCCTCTACAGTACATACCCAATCAAAAAGGGTGTCTATAGAACCCTCTACAGTACATACCCAGTCAAAAAGGGTGTCTATAGAACCCTCTACAGCCCATTCTCAGTCAAAAGGGGTGCCTATAGAACCCTCTACAGTACATACCCAGTCAAAAAGGGTGTCTATAGAACCCTCTACAGTACATACCCAGTCAAAAAGAGTGCCTATAGAACCCTCAACAGCACATTCCCAGTCAAAAAGGGTGTCTATAGAACCCTCTACAGCACATTCCCAGTCAAAAAGGGTGTCTATAGAACCCTCTACAGCCCATTCTCAGTCAAAAGGGGTGCCTATAGAACCCTCTACAGTACATACCCAGTCAAAAAGGTGCATATAGAACCCTCTACAGCGCATCCTCAGTCAAAAAGGGTGCCTATAGAACCCTCTACAGTACATACCCAGTCAAAAAGGTGCATATAGAACCCTCAACAGCACATTCTAAGTCCAACAGAGTGCACATAGAACCCACTACAGCACATTCTCAGTCAAAAAGGGTGCACATAGAACCCACTACAGCACATTCCCAGTCCAAAAGGGTCCACATAGAACCCTCTACAGGACATTATCAGTCAAAAAAGTGCTTATAGAACTCTCTACAGTACATTCTCAGTCAAAAAGGTGCTTATAGAACCCTCTACAGGACATTCTAGGTCCAAATAGATACACAAAGAACCCTCTACAGCACATTTTTACACAAAAATGTTGCATTTAGAACCCTCTACATCATATTATAGGTCCAAAAGGGTGCACATAGAACCCTCTACAGTACATACCCAGTCAAAATGTGCTGTTGAACCCTCTGCAGCACATTCTGGGTCCAAATAGATGCACAAAGAACCCTCTACAGCACATTTTTACACAGATATGTTGCATTTAGAACCCTCTACAGCATATTTGTAGGTCCAAAAGGGTGCACATAGAACCCTTTACAGTACATTCCCAGTAAAATGGAATGCATATAGAACCCTCCATATAGAACCCTTTTTTCCAGAGCGAAGGGAAACAGGACGAACCAGCAGCCATTCTTTACTGGTTTTAAATTCTAAAGCTGCAGAAGGTGAAGCATCTTAAAGTAGACCTCTCATACAGTTTACATTAACAGCGCATTGCAGATGCTCTTGTCCAGAACCGTGTAGAGAACTGCTTTGATGTCCATTTCTAGAATGGCTGCTTAGCCCCAAACAGCGGTCAGCATTCAACTCCTTCCAAATCAGCTCAATACCGCACAGTTCATCTCTGACTTTAGAAGAGCTGCTTCAAGCCTGGTGTCGTGACATGAGGAGCTGTGGGTTGAGCCATGTCTGCAGTGAGGAGTGGGTGATGTCAGGAGAAGAGAGAACAGGTGACAGAAGGGGGCAGGAGATGAATGCAGGGAGGAGAAAAGAGAAGAGGGGAGAGGTGGAAGAGGACAGAAAGAGAGAGAAAGGGGGGCTTGGACCTGGTTGCCCCCACCTCCTCCTATGTCTGTACATTAACTCCATGTAACTCCAATGTCACAAGCAAGGTGCTGGTGGGATTGGAAAGGAGGCTGGGTCCCAATCATAGACCAAACACTATATATACATTATAGTATATACACTCATCATCAAAAGAACAGCTGCACCCAGAAGGAGGCGTGGGACTGCAGTGCTGTTAGGAAGGAGGATAAAGGTGACCAGGATCAATAACTGATAATCAATTTAGACTGATATGATCAATATTTATTGAGCTACACATACAGAAGTAGTGTCTCGGTATGGAGCTGTAGAGGTTCCTACTGGTGTCCTGTGATAACCCATCCCATGCAGCTTGCACATCCTCACACAGTTCCTGCAGATGGTGCGGTAGGGGTGGAGGTGGAGTGACACCAGGCCTTCTGGACATGTGACAACACACCGTTCATCTTGGTGCTGACCACGGTGCCTCCACACACGGATTCGTTGGTCGTCTCCACCAAGACAGAAGCGGGACTCGTCACTGAAGATGACCCGCTGCCGTTCTGAGTCACTCCATGACATCATTACGGCCTTTGGCGAAGCTTATGTGGTGTTAAGGACAGTCGTGGAAACGGCCTGTGTGCATGTAGTCCTGAATGGTGCAGCCGTCTGCCAATGGTGCTGGCACTAACGGGATGACTCATAGAGGACACCACTTCTCACTGAACATGCACTATCATGGCTGTTGAGTCGGTCAGGTACAGCATAAAGGTCTGTCTATGCTCATATGACGTGTGGCTGAGTGTCAAACCTACCCACCAAGTTTGATTGCTGTCGGTTGATTCCTTCAGGGTGCAGCTATTCTGTTGAGGTTCAGTGTGTATCGTTTGTGTTCGTTTTGCTATCCGGTGTGGACCCGAGGGGGTCTTCTCGAGGTTTCTTCCTCTTGCTCTGATGGAGTTTTTCCTTGACGCTGTGGCCCTTGGTTTGCTAACTGGGGTCTTGGAGCTGCATTCTCTAAAAAGCTGCTCTGTGACATCTTGACTAGACTTCTCCATCAGCCCGGTGCTGCCATATTGGTGCATCCATAATGATGTCCCTTGAAGGTTCCCATAAAGGACCCTTGAAGGGTCCTTGCTTTAAGGCTTACGCCTGAACGATGAAACAGATAAGAAGTTTCCGTGGTCAGTGTTGAATGAAGTACCATATCACAACTGGGTCCTAGTGGACCATTCGCTCAAATGGTGCTGTTTTGCACTGGCACTGGAAACCGTGGGAGAGAACTAGCAGCAGCAGCCGCACCACTGACACCACATATGGAGTGAGTCACCACACGCTCTCAATTGGTGGCAGCGTTCATGCAAACAACCTGCTCCTCTCCCACACATGAATATTCAAAACGATTTCAGCTTGTTTTTCAACCAATGTAATCACGGAGCTGTGTTTGGCCTGAGGGGAGCTGCCGGCGTCTGCCGCAGAGGCTCTGTACCTGCCCTTCACTTAGAGCTTTGCTCCTCCCTGCGGAGCGCTCAATAAAGGCCTCTGACTGTTGTATAAAGCTGGAGAAATCTTTGGGGTCTTGTGCGAGCATGATGGTGGGTTTTCCTTCAGTTTGGGGAAAAGGCGTGTCACTCACCTGCAAATAGTTTACTCTGAACAACTGACTTTGACTCGGTTTTAGAAAGAGAGGAGGACAGTAGTGTTAATGCCGAAAGAGAAAGAGAAAGGCAGTAACGGAATAAAGAGAGAGGCTCGAAGGAGTGAGGACAAAGAGGGTTTGAGGCGAGGCAGGGTAGATGGAGGGAACCAGAAATGAGGAGAGAGAATGAGGCAAGGATGGGCAGGATGGAGATAGAGAGAGGCCAGGATGAGAGAGATGGAGAGAGAAGAGGAAAATGGAGAGAGGGAATGAGAAAAGAAAGAAATCGAGGCAGGCAGAACCAGAACGTGAGAGAGGCAGGAAAGAAAGAAAAGAGGTAGGAAGGGAGAAGAGAGCAGGAGAGAGAGAAGGGCAGTGGGTGAGGTAGAAGGGAAAGATTATAGAGAGATGGGCATGGAGAGAAAGAGAAGAAAAAAGGATAGATATAGAAAGAAAGGAGAAAACTGATAAAAAGGAGGCAGGGATAAAGAGACAAGGATAGAGAGGAAAATAAGAGAAAATGGGGGGAGGAAGGGGAGAGAGGCAGGGAGAAGAGAGAACAGGATCAAGAGGCAAAGCGAAAGAGAGAGAAGCAAGTAAAGGAAAAATGGAGGCAGAAGAGATAGGGAGGTTGGAGAGATCAACAGAGAGAGAGAGGTGGGTAGAGAGAAAGAGGGAGAGGTGGGTAGATAGAAGGAGGGAGAGGTGGGTAGAGAGAAAGAGGGAGACCTAGGGAGAGATGGGGAGAGAGAGAAAGAGGGTGGGGTGGGCAGAGAGAAGGAGGGAGAGGTGGGTAGAGAGAAGGAGGGAGAGGTGAGGAGAAAGAGGGAGAGGTGAGTAGAGAGAAAGAGGGAGAGGTGGGTAGAGAGAAGGAGGGAGAGGTGGGTGGAGAGAAAGATTGAGAGCTAGAGAGAGAAAGAGGGAGAGATGGGGAGAGAGAAAGAGGGAGAGGTGGGTAGAGAGAAAGAGGGTGGGGTGGGTAGAGAGAAAGAGGGAGAGGTGGGTAGAGAGAAGGAGGGAGAGGTGAGGAGAGAGAGAAAGAGGGAGAGGTGAGTAGGGAGAAAGAGGGAGAGATGGGTAGAGAGAAGGAGGGAGAGGTGGGTAGAGAGAGAAAGAGGGAGAGGTGGGTGGAGAGAGAAAGAGGGAGAGGTGGGTAGAGAGAGAAAGAGGGAGAGGTGGGTGGAGAGAAAGAGGGAGAGCTAGGGAGAGATGGGGAAAGAGAGAAAAAGGGAGAGGTGGGAGGTGGGTAGAGAGAAAGAGGGAGAGGTGGGTAGAGAGAAAGAGGGAGAGGTGGGTAGAGAGAAAGAGGGAGAGGTGGGTAGAGAGAAAGAGGGAGAGGTGGGTAGAGAGAAAGAGGGAGAGCTAGGGAGAGATGGGGAGAGAGAGAAAGAGGGAGAGGTGGGTAGAGAGAAAGAGGGAGAGGGTGGTATTGAACAGGTCCTGGCCCACACAGCCTTTGGCTTGAATTGGGCTGACTTCTATTGAGATGTGTGCTGACCTTGAGCTCCAGCCGGATCGGCCTTCAGACCCACCCTGGCCTAATCCAGCTTGTAAGATTTATCACCGTGTGAGGAGCTCAAACTCAGTCACAGTTACTGAGGAGAGTTCAAAGACTTTCCCAGGCGGTGATGTCATCCTGCGCAGAGCAGAAGATCGGTAGCTCGTGGATGTACAGTGGGCAGACACGCGTAAACACCGATTACTGCCCTGACGAAACTCATTACAGCAGCCCTAAAGATCTATTACTGTAATAATCCAGAAACATAATCTGATATAGACAGCATATCCCCCTACCTCGAGCTCCGTCCATCAGCCAGGACACGTTCAGTGTCTGAAGGTTGCTTCTTTCTAGTTTTGCTCTGGAGCTATGAGGCTAATGTAGCTAACAGCTGCAGGACATACTGATCAGGCCTATCATTATAACCACCTCAGTATAGCTACACTCTTTTACACTCTCTGTATACTGTATTACCCTGTTCTTCAATGGTCCGGACCCCCACAGGACCACCTCTGTAGGTATTATGTGGCAGGTGAATCATTTTCTGCACAGCAGTGTCACTGCTGGACTGAGAATCGTCGACCAGCCAAAACTATCCAGCCAATAGCGTGCTGCGTCTGTCCTGTGGGCATTGTCCTGTGGGCATTGTCCTGTGGGCAGCGTCCTGTGGGCAGCGTCCTGTGGGCAGCGTCCTGTGGGCAGCGTCCTGTGGGCAGTGTCCTGTGGGCTGCGTCCTGTGGGCTGTGTCCTGTGGGCTGTGTCCTGTGGGCTGTGTCCTGTGGGCAGCGTCCTGTGGGCAGCGTCCTGTGGGCAGCGTCCTGTGGACAGCGTCCTGTGGGCAGTTTCCTATGGGCAGTTTCCTATGGGCAGCATCCTGTGACCACTGATGAAGGACTAGAGGATGACCAACACTGCACTGTGCAGCAGCAGATGAGCTATCGTCTCTGACTGTCCATCTACAAGGTGGACCAGCAAGGTAGGAGTGTCTAATAGAGTGGTCAGTGAGTGGACACAGTGTCTAAACACTCCAGCAGCACTGCTGTTTCTGATCCACTCACACCAGCACCACACACACTAACACACCACCACCACGCTGCTGCACACTTGGTTATCCTCTAGTCCTTCATCAGTGGTCAGAGGACGCTGCTGGCTGGATAGTTTAGGTTGGTGGATGATTCTCAGTTCAGCAGTGACACTGAGGTGACCAGAGTGACCATGTTGTCCACCTTAGCTAGGTATTTCTGCTGAAATTTAAAAAGCGGGTGGAATTCCCCTGTAAGTAGAAGCACAAACAGCCTTATAGCGCTGTGGCCAATGAGACGGAGATGCTCCTCTCATCAGAATGCAGACAGAAACAGCAGCACTGCCACCACGCATGCCGTGAGTCAGTAGCGCACACACACGCTCTGTCGGCGGTGGTATCCGCAGCCAAGGCATGCTGAGTGTACATTCATCCTGGGCCTAGGTGGCGCGTTGTCGTGGCAACAGCTTTCCTCTCTCCGGGCGCGGGCCGGCAGCAGCCGTTTCCCCTCATTCGCTTTTGGCAGGCAGGCAGGCGCGGCCGAGAGTGAAAGCATTCGGCACCGAGCAGCCATACATGCACCGTGGGCTTTTAGGTGAGCGTCTCCTTTCGGAGATTTCCTGACTTCGGTGTGATTTGCGGTCTGTCTGGTGTGTGTCGGACTGTGGGATGACATGTTGCTCCGGTGTCTGGGTGGCTTTAGTGTAGTGGTGATGTGCTGCCAGTGGCTGATGAGGATGTACTGTATGCCTGCGACCAGCTCGCTTTGTGTGGACAAAGAGAGGCTTTGGCTACTGTCGTTTCTCTCCGGGCTGTTTCTCCGGGCTTTTCTGGGGGTTTGAGGTGTTTGTGTGGATTGTGACATGTTGGGTTTTGTTGCCTAGCTGGAATTGGCACTGTAATGCGACAGACAATGGAATGTTTCTCCTGCCTCTGGTTAGAAAACGTTGGCTTCTGTCTAGCGGAGATGTACTGCCCATCTCTAATGAGGAGGCACTGCATGTCTATGTGTGTGTATGTATGTCTATATCTGTCTATGTGTGTGTATGTATGTCTATGTCTGTCTATGTCTGTATGTCTATCTATTTATGACTGTGTGTCTATGTGTTTGTATGTATTTCCATGTACGTCTTTGTCTGTCCATGTCTGTCCATGTATGTCTATGTATGCCTAAGTATGTCTATGCCTGTCTATGCCAGTCTAAGTCTGTCTATGTATGACTATGTATGTCTATGTCTGTCTATGTCTGTCTATCTATGTCTATATCGGTCTATGTATGTCTATGTATGTCTATGTCTGTCTGTCTATGTCGGTCTATGTATGACTGTCTGTCTATGTATGTCTATGTCTTATAGTTCTCACTTTGAGCTTCGAGCTTGCTCTCTGGCTGGTATGAGGACTGCTCTGCAATGTACAGTACTGATCAAATGTTCGCTCATTCATCATTTTAAGCCGCTTATCCTTCTGGGCCATGCAGGGGGTTGCTGGAGCCTATCCCAGTGGTCAGAGGATGGTCACCCTGGACAGGCCTGTTCAAATGTCTGTGTATATATATATATATATATATATATATAATCACTTAAAGCTTTCATCTTTAGAGAGTGAGAAGACACCTGCTCAGTGCTATAGAGGTCTGAAAGGAGGTGTAGCTGTTCAAGAAGCTCCTTCTTCAAGGATTCTTTAGTAAAGAAATGCTACATATGGAACCATGACCACCTAAAGAACCCTTTACACAATTAAAAGGGTCTTTGCTTTGTAAAGCAATTTATGATAATAACTAGAGGCATATAACGTTTGACATAAAAATTGGTTTATATAAATCCCACTACAGCACATTCACTCAAAGTCCAATTCAAAGTTCACTACAGAGGAAATGGGACCCTTAGCAAACACCTGGAAGACCTGTTAGGCCTGGCAGATAAACATTTTTGAGAGAAGCTAATCAAGCTCCACTCCTCCTTCAGATCTGATAACTTCCACAGACAGGTGTTTCTGTCTATCCTTCTATACCTCTGAACTACTTCAGTATACACACCCTCATATATATCACCCCATTTTACCTCAGAACTACTTCAGTACACACACACACCCTCATACAGTGGGGAAAATAAGTATTTAGTCAGTCACCAATTGTGCAAGTTGTCCCACTTAAAAAGATGAGAGAGGCCTGTAATTGACATCATAGGTAGACCTCAACTATGAGAGACAAAATGTGGAAAAAAATTGAGAAAGTGATTTTGTCTGATTTTCAAAGAATTTATTTGCAAATAATGGTGGAAAATAAGTATTTGGTCAATAACAAACAAG
Organism: Prochilodus magdalenae; assembly: GCA_024036415.1. Lineage (NCBI taxonomy): Eukaryota > Metazoa > Chordata > Actinopteri > Characiformes > Prochilodontidae > Prochilodus > Prochilodus magdalenae. Next base: position 40,078 of record JAMWET010003129.1, read on the forward strand.
CAAGATTTCTGGCTGTCACAGACCTGTAACTTCTTTTTTAAGAGGCTCCTCTTTCCCCCACTCATTACCTGTATTAATGGCACCTGTTTGAAGTCGTTAACAGTATAAAAGACACCTGCCTACAACCTCAAACACTCACACTCCAAACTCCACTATGGTGAAGACGAAAGAGCTGTCGGAGGACACCAGAAACCGAATTGTAGACCTGCACCAGGCTGGGAAGACTGAATCTGCAATAGGCAAGCAGCTTGATGTGAAGAAATCTACTGTGGGAGCAATAATCAGAAAATGGAAGACCTACAAGACCACTACTAATCTCCCTCGATCTGGGGCTCCACGCAAGATCTCAGCCCGTGGGGTCAAAATGATCACAAGAACGGTAAGGAAAAATCCCAGAACCACAAGGGGGGATCTAGTGAATGACCTGCAGGAAGCTGGGACCAACGTTACAAAGGCTACCATCAGCAACACACTACGACGCCAGGGACTCAGATCTTGCAGTGCCAGACGTGTCCCCCTGCTTAAGCCAGTCCATATCCAGGCACGTCTGAAGTTTGCTAGAGAGCATTTGGATGTTCCAGAAGAGTATTGGGAGAATGTCATATGGTCAGATGAAACCAAAGTAGAACTATTTGGTAAAAACACAACTCGTCGTGTTTGGAGGAAAGTGAATGCGGAGTTGCATCCAAAGAACACCATACCAACTGTGAAGCATGGGGGTGGCAACATCATGCTTTGGGGCTGTTTCTCTGCAAAGGGACCAGGACGACTGGTCCGTGTACATGAAAGAATGAATGGGGCCATGTATTGTGAGATTTTGGGTGTGCAAACCTCCTTCCATCAGCAAGGGCAATGAAGATGAAACGTGGCTGGGTCTTTCAGCATGACAATGATCCCAAGCACACTGCCAGGGCAACAAAGGAGTGGCTTCGTAAGAAACATTTCAAAGTCCTGGAGTGGCCTAGCCAGTCTCCCGATCTCAACCCCATCGAAAACCTTTGGAGGGAGTTGAAAGTCCGTGTTGCCCGCCGACAGCCCCAAAACATCACTGCTCTAGAGGAGATCTGCATGGAGGAATGGGCCAACATACCAGCAACAGTGTGTGCCAACCTTGTGAAGACTTACAGAAAACGTTTGACCTCTGTCATTGCCAACAAAGGATATACAACAAAGTATTGAGATGAACTTTTGTTATTGACCAAATACTTATTTTCCACCATTATTTGCAAATAAATTCTTTAAAAATCAGACAAAATGACTTTCTCAATTTTTTTTCCACATTTTGTCTCTCATAGTTGAGGTCTACCTATGATGTCAATTACAGGCCTCTCTCATCTTTTTAAGTGGGACAACTTGCACAATTGGTGACTGACTAAATACTTATTTTCCCCACTGTATATATCACCCCATTTTACCTCAGAACTACTTCAGTATACACACACCCTCATATATATCACCCCATTTTACCTCAGAACTACTTCAGTACTCACACCCTCATATATATCACCCCATTTTACCTCAGAACTACTTCAGTACTCACACCCTCATATATAACACCCCATTTTACCTCAGAACTACTTCAGTACACACAGCCTCATATATACCACCCCATTTTACCTCAGAACTACTTCAGTATACACACCCTCATATATATATCACCCCATTTTACCTCAGAACTACTTCAGTATACACACACCCTCATATATATCACCCCATTTTACCTCAGAACTACTTCAGTACTCACACCCTCATATATATCACCCCATTTTACCTCAGAACTACTTCAGTACTCACACCCTCATATATAACACCCCATTTTACCTCAGAACTACTTCAGTACACACACCCTCATATATATCACCCCATTTTACCTCAGAACTACTTCAGTACTCACACCCTTATATATAACACCCCATTTTACCTCAGAACTACTTCAGTACACACACCCTCATATATATCACCCCATTTTACCTCAGAACTACTTCAGTACTCACACCCTCATATATAACACCCCATTTTACCTCAGAACTACTTCAGTATACACACCTTCATATACATCACCCCATTTTACCTCAGAACTACTTCAGTACACACACCCACCCTCATATATATCACCCCATTTTACCTCAGAACTACTTTAGTATACACACCCTCATATATATCACCCCATTTTAACTCAGTACAGACACACCCTCATATATATCACCCCATTTTACCTCAGAACTACTTTAGTATACACACCCTCATATAGATCACCCCATTTTACCTGAGAACTACTTTAGTATACACACCCTCATATATATCACCCCATTTTACCTCAGAACTACTTCAGTACAGACACATCCTCACATATATCACCCCATTTTACCTCAGAACTACTTCAGTACACACACCTTCATATATATCACCCCATTTTACCTCAGAACTACTTCAGTACACACAACCTCATATATATCACCCCATTTTACCTCAGAACCACTTTAGTACTCACACCCTCATATATATCACCCCATTTTACCTCAGAACTACTTCAGTACTCACACCCTCATATATATCACCCCATTTTACCTCAGAACTACTTCAGTACACACATCTATTTATATATCACCCCATTTTACCTCAGAACTACTTCAGTATACACACCTTCATATACATCACCCCATTTTACCTCAGAACTACTTCAGTACACACACCCTCATATATATCACCCCATTTTACCTCAGAACTACTTTAGTATACACACCCTCATATATATCACCCCATTTTACCTCAGAACTACTTCAGTACAGACACACCCTCATATATATCACCCCATTTTACCTCAGAACTACTTTAGTATACACACCCTCATATATATCACCCCATTTTACCTCAGAACTACTTTAGTATACACACCCTCATATATATCACCCCATTTTACCTCAGAACTACTTCAGTACAGACACATCCTCATATATATCACCCCATTTTACCTCAGAACTACTTCAGTACACACACCTTCATATATATCACCCCATTTTACCTCAGAACTACTTCAGTACACACACCCTCATATATATCAACCCATTTTACCTCAGAACTACTTCAGTATACTCACACCCATACATATCACCCCATTTTACCTCAGAACTACTTCAGTACACACACCCTCATATATATCACCCCATTTTACCTCAGAACTACTTCAGTACAGACACATCCTCATATATATCACCCCATTTTACCTCAGAACTACTTCAGTACAGACACATCCTCATATATATCACCCCATTTTACCTCAGAACTACTTCAGTACACACACCTTCATATATATCACCCCATTTTACCTCAGAACTACTTCAGTACACACACCCTCATATATATCAACCCATTTTACCTCAGAACTACTTCAGTATACTCACACCCATACATATCACCCCATTTTACCTCAGAACTACTTCAGTACACACACCCTCATATATATCACCCCATTTTACCTCAGAACTACTTCAGTACAGACACATCCTCATATATATCACCCCATTTTACCTCAGAACTACTTCAGTACACACACCTTCATATATATCACCCCATTTTACCTCAGAACTACTTCAGTACACACACCCTCATATATATCAACCCATTTTACCTCAGAACTACTTCAGTATACACACACCCTCATATATATCACCCCATTTTACCTCAGAACTACTTCAGTATACTCACACCCATACATATCACCCCATTTTACCTCAGAACTACTTCAGTACACACACCCTCATATATATCACCCCATTTTACCTCAGAACTACTTCAGTACACACACCTTCATATATATCACCCCATTTTACCTCAGAACTACGTCAGTACACACACTCTCATATATAGCACCCCGTTTTACCTCAGAACTACATCAGTATACACTGATGCTTTGCTCCAGGCCTAAGGAGAATACACGGCGTGTCTATAACCAGACTGTTTTTTGCCTTGAAGGAGACCATGAACATCTGAACGGCAGTCTGTTCCCTCTGTGAGCATTTAGCTGGCTGGGCAGGTATGATGTAATGCTGTCGGAGGCTGCGCTGGTGACGGTACTGAAGATGATTTGGTATTTGGTGCAGCTCCTTGTTTATGGTTTGGTAGTAGGTGAAAGAGACTGTTGACTATGGGAGCTCATGCTGTGCGCGTGTATCTTAATCGACTCCGTCTGATTAGCATTCTGAGTGCATCTGAGCCAGGCGGTCCCGTTCAGGGGGGAGGTGGGGGCTGTTTTAGGACTCTGTCTGTCTGGTGTCTGGGTGATGATGCAGCAGTTCGTCGCTCAGACACAAAGGCGCAGCCGAACCACCACATCTGTCCAGACGTGTGGCTGAATAACCACAAATCCACACCCCTGTGAAGTTGCCAGTTGTCCCATCAGTGCTTTTCTCAAATACTGCACTTGTTATATAAAATTTTCCAGAATTTTATAGAAATTTATGAAAATTTTTTTCCCTGAATGTTTCCCTATCTGCTGTACTTATACTCAACATAGATATGCCGTTTCTAATCTCAGGGCAGACCCTTGAGCACAAATCCAATGTTTGTCTGACCCACACTCGTCCTTTTGTCTTTTTTCTCCGTCCTTCTTTCCCTCCATAGAGTCCTATTCATTTTTCGGCCCCACCCAAACCCTGTTGTCTTCTTTGACCTAGAGCCACCAAACTGCATGTACTCACTTAGAGTAGATCCTCAAATTCTAATCCACAGCCATACTGAGCCACACTCCTTTATGCATCGTTTGTTTATCCCTCGTTCCTCCTATAGCAAGCACAGCTTAGCAGAAAGTCGGAATGATTTTAAGTTGTACAGCTATTCCCATGGACTTTTCCAGTTTCATATCATGTTTATTTTGTATCCGAGCTATTTCATGTAGAATAGATTGGTTGTATTTGTTTATTTATTGTTTGTTCATTTGTTTTTCTGTGGGTAAAAGATCTTAAAGATCTGATAAGCTGTGATCAGTGACTGTAGTTCACTGCTAGCTGACTCAGCTCCTGTGCACTGGCTGTCAACATTAGTTCCCATACAGTGAGTCCAAGAAGTATTTGATCCCTTGCTGATTTTCAAGGATTCAAGGATTCAAGGAGACTTTATTGTCATTCGCATCACATGTGGTACATGGGGTGGAACGAAATTGTGGTACCCAAGGACCCAGTTTTACCCAGACAGCAGTACTTAAATAAATAAAATAAACATAAATATATAAAAATATATGTAAAAATGAAAATAAAAATAAGCAGGAATAGAGAAGGTAGCAGCAGAGTGTAATAAAGTGACTAGTGTTGCTAAAGTGTCTGTGCAGTGGTTCCACTAAGTGGCGTTTAAAAGTCTTACAGCTTCCGGAATGAAGCTGTTCCTCAGTCTGTTCGTTCTACACTTAATGCTCCGCAGCCTCCTGCCTGAGGGGAGCGGGACAAACAGAGAGTGTGCTGGGTGAGTGGGGTCCTTCATGATGCAGGTGGCCCTCTTCCTGCATCTGGAGGTGTAGATGTCCGTGGTGGTGGGGAGGCTGACTCCGACAGACCTCTGTGCAGCCTTCACCACCCTCTGCAGAGCTTTCCTGTCTGCAGCAGAGCAGCTTCCGTGCCACACGTTGATGCTGGAGCATAGAACGCTCTCCACCACACATCTGTAGAAGGAGGTGAGGACCGAGCTCCCGAGCCCAGCTCGCCTCAACCGCCTGAGGAAGTAGAGCCGCTGGTGTGCCTTCCTGACCAGACTGGAAGTGTTGTTGCTCCAGGTGAGGTTGTTGCTCAGGTGAACACCCAAGTACCTGTAGCTGGAGACCACTTCCACCGCAGACCCTCCGACATGCAGGGGGAGGTGGGCATGTCTGCCCCTTCTGAAGTCCACAATCATCTCCTTCGTCTTCTTTATGTTGATGCAGAGGTTGTTCTTTCTGCACCAACCCTCTAGGTGTTCTACCTCCTGCCTGTAGCCGGACTCGTCACTGTTTGTGATGCATCCGACCACTGCCGTGTCATCCGCAAACTTCACAATATGACAGCCTGAGTGGATGGGTGAGCAGTCATATGTGAGCAGCGTGAACAAGAGGGGGCTCAACACACAGCCCTGAGGGGAGCCAGTGCTGAGGATTGTGGTGGAGGAGGAGAGGTTGTGGATCCTCACAGACTGCGGCCTGTTGGTCAGGAAGTCCAGGACCCAGTTGCAAAGAGAAGAGCGCAGACCAAGTGAGGACAGCTTATCTGTCAGTGTCTGGGGTATCATGGTGTTGAAGGCGGAAGTGAAGTCCACAAAGAGCATACGGACATAAGAGTCCTTCTGCTCCAGGTGGGTGAGGGCAGTGTGGACCACAGAGGAAATGGCATCATCTGTGGATCGGTTCCTCCTGTAGGCGTACTGGTGTGGGTCCACAGTGACGTCGATGGTGGCTTTGATGTGGGTCATAACCAGTCTTTCAAAGCATTTAGTGACTATCGGCGTGAGAGCTATCGGCCGGTAGTCATTCAGACCTGTCACTGTGGAGCTCTTGGGGACCGGGATGATGGTGGCGGTCTTCAGGCAGGTGGGAACAGCTGCCTGGGTGAGGGAGACATTGAAAATGTCTGCCAGGACCTCGGAGATCTGATCAGCGCACTCCCGTAGTACTCGTCCGGGTATGTTATCCGGACCAGCACTTTTCCGGGGGTTGATCCTCCTGAGGGTCCTCCTTACCTCTGCTGGTGTCACACTGAGGGGTACTTCTCCAGGTGTAGGGGTGAGTCTTATGCTGGGTGGGGTGTCAGGGTCCTCAAAGCGGGCATAGAATTTGTTGAGAGCCTCGGGCAGGGAGGGGTCTTTGGAACATTGTGCATCTCTGGTTTTATAGTCTGTGATGCACTTAATTCCCCTCCACATGCTCCTAGGATCCTGGGAGGAGAAGTGTCCCTGGATTTTCAGAGCATATGCAGCTTTGGCCCTCTTAACACCTGCGGTCAGCTCTCTTCTAGCCCTCCTGAGTTCCTGTGCGTCGCCAGACCTGAAGGCAGCATCCCTGGCTTTCAGTAGAGAACGCACCTCTCCATTCAGCCAGGGTTTCTGGTTCGGGTAGCAGGTCACAGTCTTTGTGGTGGTGACATCCTCCACACACTTGCTGATGTACCCGAGGACAGCAGATGTGTAATCCTCCAGATCCAGCTCCCCCTCACTCTCAGCAGCCTCCCTAAAGACATGCCAGTCTGTGCAGCCGAAACAGTCCTGCAGCACAGCGTCTGCGTCACTGGGCCACACAGTAATGGTCTTCTGTGTGGGTCTGGAGCGTCGCAGAGGGGGGTGGTATGCAGGGACCAGCATAACGGAGATGTGGTCGGAGAGCCCGAGGTGGGGGTGGGGGACGGCTCTGTACGCGTCTCTGATGTTGGTGTAAACACGGTCGAGTGTGTTGTTTCCCCGTGTTGGAATGTCTATGTGTTGGTAAAACCTCGGCAAAATGTTCGTCAGGTTCACGTGGTTAAAATCCCCCGCCACCACGTAAAACGCCTCCGGATGCTTGTTCTGAAGCGAGCTGATGTTGTCATGTAGCTCCTTCAGTGCGTTGTTAGCATTAGCATCCGGTGCTATGTAAACGGCAATGACGAACACAGCTGTAAACTCACGAGGCAGATAGTGTGGCCGACACTTCACGGTCAGCTGTTCTGTTGCCTCGGAGCATAGGGCGTTTACCACCACACAGTTTGTGCACCAACCTTTGTTTATGTAGACGCATAAGCCGCCCCCTCGTGCTTTTCCGGACAGCTGGTTGCGGTCCGCTCGGAAGAGCTGCCGGCCGGCGAGCTGGAAGGCTGAGTCCGGCATGCTGTCGTTTAGCCATGTTTCCGTGAGACAGATCACAGCGCAGTTCCTCATCTCATCAGAAACACTCATCCTCAGCCGCAGAAGGTCCAGCTTGTTGTCCAAAGAGCGAACATTGGACAGGAAGAGAGATGGAATCGGGGGTCTGTCGGCGTTAGCCTTGAGCCTGGCTAGCACGCCGGCCCGCTTCCCTCTCTTCAGTCTTCGCTCGCATCGCTTCCTTTTGCCCTTTGTTCGTGCCGCTCTGCCCCGCCACGCCGGTGTCCGGAGAAGTTGTAGTCTGCCCAGCTTGGCTCTGAAACTACTGTCCATAGTTGCTACTATTGTTGCAGAGCTGTCCTTAATCTTAAAAAGTTCGGTTCGGCTGTAACTCACATGCTTAAGGCGCGTGAAGTCGCTATCAGAACCGACGTAAAAATAACTAAAAGCTGGGTTTTCGCTGGGAGCGTGAGAAGCTGCTGCACCACCGCGCGCGGCCATCTTGAATTTCTTCGTTGAATTTTTTGAATTTTTTCTTCGTTGGCCCACTAATAAAGACATGATCATTCTATACTTTTAATGGTAGATGTATTCTTACATGGAGAGACAGAATATTAAAAAGAAAATCCAGAAAATAAATCTAAGGAATATATATTAATTGATTTGTATTTCATGGAGTGAAATAAGTATTTGATCCCTCTTGCCAAACACACTCAATACTTAGTGGCAAAGCCTTTGTTTGCAAGCACAGCGGTGAGACGTTTGTTGTAGTTAACCACAAGTTTAGCACACACACCAGGGGGAATTTTGGCCCACTCTTCTTTGCAGATCCTCTCTAAATCATGAAGGTTGGTGGGCTGTCGCTTGGCAACTCTGACCTTCAGCTCCCTCCATAGATTTTCGATCGGATTGAGGTCTGGCGACTGGCTGGGCCACTCCATGACCTTAATGTGATTCTTCTTGAGCCAATCCTTTGTTGCCTTTGCTGTATGTTTAGGGTCGTTATCATGTTGGAAGACCCAACCACGGCCCATTTTCAGATCCCTGGCAGAGGGGAGGAGGTTGTCCCTCAGGATTGTGCGGTACATGGCTCCATCCATCTTCCCAGTGATGCGGTGAAGTAGCCCTGTACCCTTGGCAGAGAAACACCCCCAAAACATTATGCTTCCACCTCCATGCTTGACGGTGGGCACAGTGTTCTTGGGGTCATAGGCAGCATTTTTCTTCCTCCACACATGGCGGGTGGAGTTGAGGCCAAAAAGTTCAATTTTGGTCTCGTCTGACCACAAAACCTTCTTCCCAATAACTTGGTTCATCTTTCAAATGATCATTGGCATACTTGAGGCGCGCCCTCCACATGTGCTCTCTTCAGCAGGGTACCTTTCGGGCACTGCAGGATGTGAATCCATTGTTGCGCAAAGTGTTGCCAATTGTTTCCTTGCAAACTGTGGTCCCAGCTGCCTTCAGGTCATTTGCTAACTCCTGCCGAGTGGTTGCAGGACGATTTCTGACCGTTCTCAGCATCATTGCCACCCCACGAGGCGAAATCTTCTTTGGAGCACCGGGCCGAGGTCTGTTGATTGTCATGTTATACTCTTTAAATTTTCTGATAATTGCACCAATAGTTGTTACTTTCACATCCAACACCTTACTAATCTTTTTGTAGCCCATTCCAGCTTTGTGAAGGTCAACAATTCTGACTCTGAGGTCCTGTGACAGCTCTTTGGTTTTACCCATGTTGGAGACTTGAAATCTGTGTGATCTGTCTGATTCTGTGGACAGGTGTTTTTCACACAAGTGATTAGTGAGAACAGGTGGCTTCAGGTCAGGTAACAAGTTGATTGGGAGTGTCTAACTGGTCTGTAAAAGCCAGAACTGCTAATGAATACTAAGGGATCAAATACTTACTTCACTCCATGAAATACAAATCAATTAATATATATTCCTTAGATTTATTTTCTGGATTTTCTTTTTAATATTCTGTCTCTCCATGTAAGAATACATCTACCATTAAAAGTATAGAATGATCATGTCTTTATTAGTGGGCCAACGAAGAAAATCAGCAAGGGATCAAATACTTCTTGGACTCACTGTATATGACAAGACAGAACCGGCAAAGGAAGCGTAATATAAGATTTCATACACATACAACTGTCACTTTAAATTAACAATGTACGTGAAATGTATTTAACCAAATCTAGAGCCACAGTGTCTCTCCTGGATGAACAGGGGTTTAGCCAGTGTTCTCTAAAGGCTTTCCAACTTCAGAACAATAGCTATGGAAGAATACATTTGTGGGATGAGCATAGATAAGACAATTTCATGGACCTGGGATAAGCTCTACTCACCCCCACTTCAGGCTTGGCCATTTTACAAGGGAATTGCAGTTTGTGTAGGAACAACCAGCATGGTAGTTACAGTACAGTGAATGAATTTGTTGGTGCAGTGAAATGAACGTGTGAGAACAGTGAAGAGCAGCACAGTGTGTTAATGTGTTGGTGCAGTGAGTATATATGTGAATATGCAGTACAGTAATGTTGTGAGTAAATATTTTTGTGCTGTGAGAGGATATGTAGGTACAGTGAATGAATTTGTGAGTGCAGTGAGTGAATAGTTTTGTGGTTTGAGGTAATGTGAGTGAATGTGTTGTCAGTGGATGCATTAACGCAATGTGTTGGTACAGTGGTGGATAGCACAATATATGAATGTTGTAAATGTGTTTATTCAGTAAGTTGATGTGTTAGTACTAGCAGTACTAAGACGAGCAGTGCAGTGAGTGAATGTGTTAGTTGGTGAGCGTATGTATGAGTGCAGTGACGAGCAGTCAGTGAGTGAATGTGTTAGTTTGGTGAGCGTATGTATGAGTGCAGTGACGAGCAGTGCAGTGAGCGAATGTGTTAGTTTGGTGAGCGTATGTATGAGTGTAGTGGCGATCAGTCAGTGAGTGAACGTGTTAGTTTGGTGAGCATATGTATGAGTGCAGTAACGAGCAGTGCGTGAATGTGTTAGTTTGGTGAGCGTATGTATGAGTGCAGTGACGAGCAGTGCAGTGAGCGAATGTGTTAATTTGGTAACCATATGTATGAATGCAATGACGTGCAATGAGTGAATGTGTTAGTTTGATGAGTGTAGTGACGAGCAGTGCAGTGAGTGAATGTGTTAGTTTGGTGAGCGTATGTATAAGTGCAGTGACGAGCAGTGCAGTGAGTGAATGTGTTAGTTTGGTGAGCGTATGTATGAGTGCAGTGACGAGCAGTGCAGTGAGCGAATGTGTTACTTTGGTGAGCGTATGTATGAGTGTAGTGAAGAGCAGTGCAGTGAGCGAATGTGTTACTTTGGTGAGCGTATGTATGAGTGCAGTGACGAGCAGTGCAGTGAGCGAATGTGTTAGTTTGGTGAGCGTATGTATGAGTGCAGTGACGAGCAGTGCAGTGAGCGAATGTGTTAGTTTGGTGAGCGTATGTATGAGTGCAGTGACGAGCAGTGCAGTGAGTGAATGTGTTAGTTTGGTGAGCGTATGTATGAGTGCAGTGACGAGCAGTGCAGTGAGTGAATGTGTTAGTTTGGTGAACGTATGTATGAGTGTAGTGAAGAGCAGTAGGTGAATGTGTTAGTGCTATGAGTGAATGTGTTAGGGCTGCAAGTGGCTGTGTTAGTGCTGTAAGCAAACGTAGTAGTGCTGTGAGCTAATGTGTTAGTAATTGAAGGTGTTGGTGCAGTAAAGAGCCAGGAGGGACTGTGCTAGTGTGTGTTAGTGCAGTGAGTAAAGGTGCTTTAATGTGGGGGGAGATCTGAGCATTACTGAGCACTACTGTGTTAATCTCTTTGGTTATGAAATAAATTCAAGATCAAAGGGAGGAAAGGATTTCTGGGAAATGGAATAACTCTCTGCCCTTTGTTTCTGGCTCTCTTTCCCTCTTGTCTTTTAGTGCAGTGCAGTGAGTGAAAGTGTTAGTGCAGTGCATTACTGAGTTTGTTCAGAGTACGTCGGTGAGTTTGGTGAAGGTTATGGCAGTGAGTGAGTGTGTGAGTGCAGTGCACAGCAGTGCAGTTTTCCTTCCTCTCTTTCTTTTTCTCATTATTTCCTGCTACCTTCATGTTCTGGTGCTCTGTTTCTCTCCCCGCTCTTTCACCCTCTCTCTCTCTCTTCTTTTATGCTCATGGCTTTACTCTGCCGATTCATCCTGAGGTGTGTGGGCGAAGATATGCAATTACAGTACACGGTTATCTGTTCGCTCTTTAATTGCGTTCCTGGGAATGGCTTGGTCTCTGTGCTGTGCTGAACCTCCCTTAGTCCCAGACTGCTGTTAAAGCAGTACTACACTAACACAGAAGACATTGTCTTTAAGTCAGTGGGAGTTGAAATCGTGAAGCGCTAACATCCATATAGAGCCATCTGAAGTGTGCTTTATTAGATCTGTGCCGCCAATTTGCCCTTTAATAAATAAAGAAACCAGTTAGCAGCATGCAAACTTCGTGCCTAAATCTTCATACACGGTTTGGATTTAGACCAACCGCCATTTGGATTTCAAAAAAGTAAATACTTATGATATATTAGTGATGATTATATGATAGTTATTAGTGATAAATATGTTTAAGCTGGCGGCAATTCTTTTAACCCTAACTGCAAGGAGTAACTTTCTTAAACTACCATGTTGGATGATCATGGAAAAGGTTTAACTGTGTTTTCGAAGGTTCAAATTATTGTCCTGCATCAACCAAACACAGCAACTAAGGAGAAGCTAAAATGATTGGAAATGGGTTCAGAGGTGTCCATTGCATTATTAGCCCATTGTTGTCTTAGCATAGACAACTTTAGCATAAAGAGACATGTCAACCGTTTGGTAGAGCATGTTGTTCAATAATTATTTCCCCCTTTTTTATATACTTAACTTTACTTATATACTTTTTTTGTTTTATAAAGTTATATCATTCTATTCATCAGACCTCTGATGCTATAAAATACTGATTAAACAAGCTTATCATTACAACCTTTACCACAAACAACCTACATGTGTGGAGTGATTCAGCTGTTTGCTTGTAAAGGCATATCTATTAAAAGACTCAGTGACCTCTAGGACCTCTGCCAAATGGTAGAGTTCAACAGCTTCTTTATTCATGTCACGCCTTCAGATAGATAATTCAGATAGATTAACTCAAAATGTGCTCTACCAAAAAAGTTGAGCAGGAACTTAAAGGGTTACAAACTGGAAAGACAGTGGGGAACTGTTATCTTCACAAGAGAAATGTGGTTGGTGCCTGGTTGTTATTGAGGCTAGCGATTTGGCTAGCGAGTATAATGACTGGAATGAAAAAGGTCATGTGATCTGATTAGTCCAGACTGACCCTATTCCAGAGTGAGCATTAGGGTAGGAGGGGAAGCACATGAAGTGATGCACCCGTCATGCATTCTGCCCACTGCACAAGCCTCTGAAAGCAGAGTTATGATCTGGGGGGTTTAATTGGTCAGGTCGAGGCTCAGTCAGCTTTTTGTTATCTCCTCTCTCTAGGTATAAGTGCTGGATTGGGGTTGCCAGGTAGTGCACTTATGCTGATATGTGTCTGTGTATAGGTCTCTCTAGGTATCAGCACTGGCCCTTGTTTGGGCAGTGTCTGAGCTCATGGCGAGTTTTAGGCCCTAGCCTTCCTGTACTAGCTGGGATACATTATCCAATGGAACACTAAGCACGGTTGCACGTCACTCTGGATAAGAGCATCTGCTAAATGCCTTAAATGTAAACAAAGTGGAGTCAGCTGACCACCTTACCGCACTAAACAACCAAGTTATCCCATCACTGGATTTATCCCTCCTTGATGGCATGGCCATATTCCAGGATGATAATGCCATTGAGATTCATTAGGCTCAGATGGAGCCCCAATCACCCCTCCCCCCGAGACTTAGCTGAAATACAGGACGCCATTTGTTCCGTATCACCCGACCAACACCGCCCCCCAACCCCACCCCAGCCGTCCTTTATTTCCATTTCTGAAAGGTGGACCCCCTTGGTGGTTCATCATTGCTTGTGACGAGGCCACATGAAAATCCTGAGACCATACAAGTAAACACATTCTCAGGATTTTAGTTTTCACACAGAGCCGAATCTGCTGCTACAGCTAGCATGCTAGCTAGAAACACCAGCTCCTCCCTCGACGGAAACGCACTTTTACTACAACAGGACAAAATAAAAGATGGTCTAAAATTACAACATAGTTTTATTATCAAAACCAGGAGCTTTTTATGAACATTTATCACAAGATTTCATGTTTAATTCAGGTTTCTACAACTCAGCTTTACTCTCCCTCCAACTCCAAAGCGCGAAGCTGAGAATCATGTACATCTCTTAAAGAGACAGTGCCCCCTTTTTTCTCCTATCTCCTCTCCTCTTTTCTCCTCCTCTCCTCTTACTGTTATTAACCACGTTTTTAATGCAATAGATAATACGTATTTCATGTTGTAAATTCTAAAACTTTTTTCCTAAAGCAGATTTATATAAAATAAAAGAAAATAACATTTTCCATTGGCTACATTTGCACACCAGTTCAACTGTCGCAGCATAAATACAAAACCTCATCTCTCCAAAAATGAATGCAACTCTCAATGGCTGGCAATGCTGTGATATTGCATGAGGTGCCCAAACAGTGGCACAGCAGATGCCCCCCATAATCAAGGCTAAAAGCCTGCAGCTTTCTGGTTTGGCCAGAAGTGTACATTGGCCCTGGAGTCGTCCAGTGGCCCCAGTTAGACTCGCTGTCTGGCACTGTATGACTTACAGGTATCTGTAAACCTGGACAGCAGTGCATTGCACGGCTAACACGGCTATAAAGCAGTAGTGGCAGCCAGACGAAGCAGAGGCACAAGCTTTGGTGGAATTGTGTAGATTAGAGTCTCTCTTTAAGAGCACTGATAATACATTGAGGATGCAGGAGGTGTCTTGGTGCGTCTGATGGAAGGATAATGGAGTGATGAACTATGTGGGTGAGGAGCATTACTGTAAGTGGCTAAGAGGGTCTTTTATTTTTTTTTGGTCTTCGTGTTTTTCTCCTCTGTGTCTGCGCTTGAGCGTGGGTGGCTAGCACTGCATGCCCGCACACATGTATTTGTCGTGTGAGCGCGTGGGTGGTTTCGATGTGTTGGGGTGGGTGTACGCTGCGCCTAAAAAGGCCCAGCAGCACAAAAGAACACTCAACAGATTACAGAATGTAGAGTACAGAGTGTGGGAGGGTGAAATGGCACTGAACCGCGTTTAAAGGAGCAGTGTATAAGATGTAGGAGGGATCTATTATCAGAATATATATACATATATGTATACATTTATATGCAAAACCATGTTTTCATTAGTGTATAAGTGCTTGTTACCATATATTTGCGTTTTTGTTACTTTAGAATGAGCCTTCATGTTGGCATCGAAGTGGCTTATCTTCCAACAGGGACTGCCATCGCCATGTTTCTACAGTAGCCCAGAATGGACAAACCACGCCCCGGCTGTAAAGAGTGACCTTAAAGTGACACCTAGAATTTGACCACCTATCATAGCGCACAGTGTTTGTATGTTCCACCTTAAATGGTGCAGCATTTACATTCTAGTGCTGACATTCAGCATCTAATTCATCAGCCTCTTGTTCAAACTTTGTCATTCCACCTTAAATGGTGCAGCATTTACATTGTGGCATTGACACTGAACTTCATATTTGCCAGCCTCTTGTTCAGATTTTCTCATTCCACCTTAAATGGCACAGCATTTACATTCTAGTGCTGACATTCAGCTTCTTATTTACCAGCCTTTTCCTCAAAATGTTGTCATTCCACCTTAAATGGTGCAGCATTTACATTCTGGTGCTGACATTCATCATCTAATTCATCAGCCTCTTGTTCAAACTTTCTCATTCCACCTTAAATCGTGCCGCATTTACATTCTAGTGCTGACATTTAGCTTCATGTGCACCACCTTTATGTTTAATTTTCTGTTCCACCTTAAATGGTACAACATTTACATTCTAGCACTGCCATTCAGATTCCTATTCACTAGCCTCTTGCTCGAATGTTGACATTCCACCTTAAATGGTTCAGTATTTATATTCTGGTGTTGATCCTAAGCTTTATATACACCATTTTTTCGTTTGTATTTTTCTGTTCCACCTTAAATGGTGCAGCATTTACATTCTGGTGCTGACATTCAGCATCTTATTCATCAGCCTCTTGTTTGAATTTTCTCATTCCACCTTAAATGGTGCAGCATTTACATACCAGCGTTGACATTCAGCTTCTTATGGTGCAGCTTCTTGTTCGTACTTTCCTGTTCCACCTTAAATGGTGCAGCAATTACACTGTGGCATTGACATTGAACTTCATATTTGCCGGCCTCTTGTTCAGATTTTCTCATTCCACCTTAAATGGTGCAGCATTTACATTCTAGGGCTGACATTCAGCTTCTTATGGTGCAGCTTCTTGTTCGTATTTTCCTGTTCCACCTTAAATGATGCAGCAATTGCATTGTGGCATTGACATTGAACTTCATATTTGCCGGCCTCTTGTTCAGATTTTCTCATTCCACCTTAAATGGTGCAGCATTTACATTCTGGCGTTGACATTCAGCTTCTTATTTGCAAGACCCTTGCTCAAATGTTGTCATTCCACCTTAAATGGTCCAGCATATACATTCAGGCACTGACAGAGATCTGGTGAGTGTCCTTATGGGCAGGTGTGTCCAGCATTAAGGGAATGAGTGGGAGGTTGTGATGGTCTAAATGAGCTGATCGGGGGGAGCAGTCATTATGTCAGAACTGGTACTCATGAACATGAACATGCCAGGTAGAACCAAATAGCTAGAACTGGAACATGGTGGAACGTCTTTATTATCTAGCACGAAGCAACCAGACCAGGACAGGCACCTCTAACGCTGAAGGAGACTGCGGACGCCCGGACATTCCTCGGCTAATGCGATTCGGGAAAGGCGTCAGTGCCTTTTCCGCACTACGGCCTTCGGAAGACCCGAACAGCCCAGATGCGTTTTCCATGGGCCTCCTCCTGCAGCAGTGCCACGCTCGAGCCCCGTTACCTTGTACTCCGCTATTTTTGAATCGATCTTCCCCGTGTTGGGCGGCACTGAATGGAGGATTTCAATCATCCTCTGAAAGCCTTGCTAATGGATCTTCCCAGGCTTGAAGTGTGGCAGTTAAAACGTGATTCATTAGGAAATATAGATCACATCAGATCCAATCTGCAGTCTCTCAGTCAAATGGCCCAAATGAGATCAGACCCAGTAGCTCGTGTTGCTACCGTAGAAAAGGCTTTGGGTTTTGACTCATATGTACCTGTGGTGATCCTCGTGTCACAGTTATGTGAAGGTTGATTGGTCGGTAGGCTCTGTGTTCAGACAGCGGGCAGATCGGATTTGATCCTCAGATCAGATCTGCCTGCATTGTCATTGTCAAGTGATCAGATGGCATTTACGTGTCCAGACATCACAAACCTATCTGCTTAGGTTGCTGTGATAGCGACGTAGGCGTCGGTAACTACGTAGCCACTCTAGTGATGTGGAAGCAGGAGAGACGGAGGTTCACAGCTCTTTGGCGCTCTTCCTGAATCCCAGTGCTTCCATCACTCTGGATTTGTCATCGTCATTGTATATACTCTCATCGTCAGTGGAACAGCTGCACCCAGAAGGAGGTGTGGGAGTGCGGTGCTGTTGGGAAGGAAGATAAAGGTGACCAGGATCAATAACTGATGATCAATTTAGACTGATATGATCAATATTTATTGAGCTACACATACAGAAGTCTGTCTCTCAGTTGGCTAATTCAACATGCCAGACGTCTCGGTATGGAGCTGTAGAGGTTCCTAATGGTGTCCTGTGATAATCCATCCCATGCGGCTTGAATATCCTCACACAGTTCCTGCAGATGGTGCGGTAGGGGTGGAGGTGGAGTGACACCAGGCCTTCTGGATGTGTGTCATCCTGGCACCGACCACGATCTCTCCACACACAGATTCGTTGGTCGTCTCCACCAAGACTAATGCGTGACTCGTCACTGAAGATGACCCGCTGCCATTCTGAGTCACTCCATGACAGTCTGGTACGACACCACTGCAGTCTTTGGTGACGGTGACGTGGTGTTAGGGTCAGTCGTGGTAACGGTCTGTGTGCATGTAGTCCTGTGTGGTGCAGCCGTCTGCCGATGGTGCTGCACTAACAGGATGACTCATGGAGGACACCACTGCTCGCTGAATGTCTGCAGTCGTGGCTGTTGGGTCAGTCAGGTACAGAGAAAGGGCCCGTCCTTGCTTATGTCACATGACCCCCCGACCCCCCCAGTCATATCAGCACTCCTGACAATCTACATGACCTGATGGAAATCTGTGAGATGGTTCAGACTCCTTGTGGAGTTTCTGTCCAGCCAATCCGAGGGCCGTCTGTGGAATAGCTCTCTAATTGGAGGCTCCTCTCCGCTCATGGGTCCTCCATCCACTGTTGCTATGACAATCCATCTCTGGCAATCCTCCTGCCGTTTCTGTTCCTCTTCCGTCCTTCAGAAATGTTTTCCTCCGCGTGCGTCCTCCAAGCGCTGCCGAGTGGGGGAAAAACTCAATTAAAATGGCTCCATGAAAGACTAACTTTATTACCCCATTTTCTTTTTAATTGTGTGCGGGTCTTCAGAGGAACCTGACGTTCTATTCATTAGATGCCGGTTAAAGCTCCAAGTCACGTACGCGCTCGTACATTGTCTCTCGGCAAACCTTCATTACGATGCGCCCTTGTGAGGCAATATGGATTTTGCCTGCTTAAATGGGAATTCTTGTTCCAGTTACGACAGACGACAGTGCCTCTGCACCTTACCGTGATTTTACCTGGGAGGTAGTGGTATATAGCAGCGCGGCACGCGGGATATTTGCGGTATAGTGAGAGTGTATGGCTCTGAAGAGGACCTCATTACCTTCCCTGGGCTTACTACACTCCCTCGGTCCCCGGGGACAGGCATCAGTGAAAACATCATTACACTGGCTGAGGCCATGTTGCATTACAGCAGTGCTTCTTAAAGTGACAGTCTGGGGAAACATCTAATCTCATCTGAGTGAGTGAGTGAGTGAGTGAGTGAGTGAGTGAGTGAGTGAGTGAGTGAGTGAGTGAGTGAGTGAGTCAGTGAGTCAGTGAGTGAGTCAGTCAGTGAGTGAGTCAGTCAGTCAGTCAGTGAGTGAGTGAGTGAGTGAGTCAGTGAGTGAGTGAGTCAGTGAGTGAGTGAGTGAGTCAGTGAGTGAGTGAGTGAGTCAGTCAGTGAGTGAGTGAGTGAGTGAGTGAGTGAGTGAGTCAGTCAGTGAGTGAGTCAGTGAGTGAGTGAGTGAGTGAGTGAGTCAGTCAGTGAGTGAGTGAGTGAGTCAGTGAGTGAGTGAGTCAGTCAGTGAGTGAGTGAGTGAGTCAGTGAGTGAGTGAGTGAGTGAGTCAGTGAGTGAGTGAGTGAGTGAGTCAGTCAGTGAGTGAGTGAGTCAGTCAGTGAGTGAGTGAGTCAGTCAGTGAGTGAGTGAGTCAGTGAGTCAGTGAGTCAGTCAGTCAGTGAGTCAGTCAGTCAGTCAGTCAGTCATTGCATTACTCCAGTCAAACTGTCCAAACACGCATCAGTATTTTACCTGTGATTGGGAAGGTGTGCGCATTTGGTGGTATACGTGCTGGTGTCCCACGTTTGACCCTTGTGTGTGTGTTTGATTTGTGTGTCACCCAGAGCAAGTCTCTGCGCGGATTGTGCAGGAGGTGACGGCGGAGGCTGTTGCAGTGCTGAAGGGCGAGCAGGAGCTCCACCCTGACACCGCTGTCAGACTGCCCTCAGGTAGGCCGAACCGCCAGCAGACAACACGCACCACCACTAGCAGATAGATAGCACCTGTTGTAAACATGCTGTCTACCCTTAGTGCTTAGGGGATGCCACTGTAAGCTCAGGTAAGAGGCGCTGCCTCATTCAACCTCGTAACAAGGCATCCTGGGATGCAACGCTGTGCTCACTGTAACAGACTGGATGTTTTAGAGTAACCTGGCTGCCTGTGAGTCGACTGGGTGTCATATTCGAAGTCCATTATCCTGATACACCACATCTACTCCTGATGTACACAGTATGATACTCCTCCATATCTCCACCTCTAATATATATTTAGTGGTGTAAAAACTTTGATTTTTTTTTCTGCACAGTGTAAAAGCTATAGTTCTCCTTTCAGGTTAGTGAATATTCATGATGGACCGACCAATAGAATCGCTCCAAACCTGCTTAGTAATAAACCTTGTTCTATCAGCTCCACTGCAGGTTAAGAAAGCTGGTTCATCCTCCTGTAAAGGTCCATTCTGGAGGATTTAAGGTGGACTGTATAATTCCATGAGTGCTAGTTTAGAGTTTAAGGTCTTCACTTTTATTCTACAGTGAAGTATTAAGTATTACATAAGGAGAACCTTCTATGAGTAGGCATGTCTAAACCTCTGACTGGTACTGTGCACTATTGCTGTGGTTCTAGGTCTGGTTTGTCACAGTGGATGTTTTTAGGTGGGTTGAATATGGTTGATGTGTTGCTCGAGTAATAAGGTGGCCAGTTGCTTTTTCTCATCTTTGAAAAGATAAATAAAATAATACATTGAATGTGTGGGTCTGGTTCAGATCTACAGGCATGGTCTGGTTCAGATCTACAGGCATGGTCTGGTTCCGATCTACAGGCATGGTCTGGTTCAGACTTACAGGCACAGTGGTTGGTGTGGCTCGGCGGCTAACACCTCTACCCACCAGGGAGCTACCATCCCAGGTGGGAGACGGGGGTTCAAATCCCAGTCTAGGTAGCAAATGCTGAGCTATACCAATAAGAGTCCTTGGGCAAGACTCCTAACGCTACATTGGCCTGCCTGTAATATGATTAACCTTGTAAGAGCATTAGCTAAATGCCTGAAATGTAAATGCATTCACCACCACAAATATGCCCTAACGGTGAAAATCTGGATAACTTATTACAGCACTGATTCACCAAGGCTTGTTTGGTATCGGAAGTGGGGCTGCAACAAAAACTATTTTCATAGATAATCGATCGATCGATTGCTGCAACAAATAATCGATTATTCGAATTATAAATCATTTGATTACCAGTTAACTCTAAAGCAGCTTGAGGTTTTTTTTTTTTTTGCATTAGATAAATAACCATGGAGAAAAAAAGGGGGATACAGTATTTTAAAAACCACTGTTTTAATTAACCTTCCTACTAATAATAAAAATGAAGATAATTAAAACATTTTTTATATTTTCCTGTCAAAACTTTATACCAAAGATGTGCAAAGTAGCAGCAATAAAATGTAACAAAATTAAACCTGTTGTCTGTTAATCAAGTAATTAAACAGAATCAATTAAAATCAATCAACTGTAATCTGAATCAGTCTAATTTTACTAATTTATTTAAAACAGTACAGTCTGAGCTTCGTTCATTCTGCTGGCTGTCTACACCCTGTTGCCACTTCTACAATCACAGGCCCTTATTGCAATAGACAAAATGATGTCACTAATTAATCGACTACTAAATTAGTTGCCAATTAGTCGATTTAATTAGTCCATTAATCGCTGCAGCCCTGGTCTGAAGCTTGCTTCTTTACTTTAGCACTGAAGTCATGATGCTAAGACATAGACATTTTGTTATAGACATAAAGACATTTTGCTGGACATAGATTTTCCTCCGTTGTTAGTTACACTGTCTCCATGCCTGGGCTCTCTCGAGGAGCAGAGTGGTGGTGTAGAGGTTCTTTGGTGATTCCAAGTCTTCGGCTCCAATCACCCCGACTCAGGTAATCAATAGACGAAGAAGATTACCTGGTTCAAGCGTGCTTGAGGTTGGAACAGAGCGAAATGTGAACTGACAGGGGGTCCCCAAAGGACTAAGTGTTGTTGAGGGGCATCCTGGAATGCAGGAGGACATTCTTGGTCTTCATTTGAAAGAAAAACGAAAGACAAGACACTTAAAATTGAAATATCTTCTATGTATGTGATTGTGTTGGCGCTGTGTGTGCTTTTTGTTCTGTTGTGGTCTTGAGTTTGACAGTACTCCTATTGAAATCTTGATGCCATTAAAGGGGTGACTGGGGTGGCCAGGTACATCCAAAATCTTTGGATGCCACCACACAGTGTAGAGACTGGTTCTGCCATGCTACTGCACTGATACTGAAGTCCTGACACCATTTAAGGCAGGGCCGAGGTAGCCAATCAGGTTTCTGAAGATACCGGCCATCTTAGCTCCCCCTTAAATGGTGTCAGGATCCCACCTCACAATGTGGATACTGGTACTGCCCCATTGCTGTGCTGATATTGAAACGTTGACACCATTTAAGACGTGGCTGAGGTGGCCAGTGTTTTCCAAACCATGATTGGCCACCTCAGATTCCACTTCACAGTGTAGATACTGGTACTGCCCCATTGCTGTAACGATACCATTGCCTCAATTAAAGGGGTAAGCCAATCTGAATCTGAGATGGCCAATCAGATTTCGGAAGGCTCTGGCCACCCCACCGCCTTAAATGGTGTCAACGTTTTAATATTAACACAGCAATGGGGCAGTACCAGTATCCACACTGTGGGGTGGCATCTTGACACCATTTAAGGGGCAGCTGTACCCCACAGTGTAAAGACTTCACCCAGACTTCACCCTTGCCCCACAGTGTAGAAATGGTACGGCCCAATTGCTGTAGTGATATTGAAACCATGACTCAATTAAAGGGTTGGCTGGGGTGGCCAGTAAGTTTGACTGGCCACTTCAGAAGCCACCTCCCACTGTAGATACTGGTCCATTGCACACAGTTAAAGGGTGACTATGGTGACCAGCTCCTTCAGAAATCAGCTTGTCCACTTCACATGCCACCCCAAAGTGCTTCTACCACGTGACTGGCATCCACTGGGGCAGGTGTTTGCACCTTGAGTTGTTTAGCTATCAGTGGAACAACTCTCCAAACGACACCCCCACACCTTCTCATTGCGAGAGCAACGGCCCAGCCTGTTAGATTACGTAACCGCTAATCAAGCTCTTTTTAACTGATGGATGGAGGCAGTCTATCATGCTCCATCTACTCTAGCGCTCTGCTACAACACAGGAAGAACTACAAAGCATCACATCGCATGGATATACTTTCCTCTGATATCAGCCCTGCTCTGGTACATGACGTCGGATCAGTACCGTCTCTTGTTCAGGCAAAGCTTATGAGAACGGCTCTGCTGTGCAGTGTATGAACATCGCTGCAGGTATTCTGCGGTACACTTGGTTTGGGTTCACACCAATCATAGACAGCTTCAGTGATGCAGCAATGCATCAACGTGACACTTAGGTAACTCCGTTATGGATTTCGCATATGTGCTATATTAGGCCTCACGGTGTGCTGCGCAGGGCCTTTTCCAGTAGCGTCCATGTTTTCCGCTGACTCTGAGGAGTGTGGGTGTTTGTGTACGTGTCCTCGCTCTCTCTGAGGCTTGGGCTGCTTGTGTGTAGCGTGTCTCCAATGCTGCCTCTTGCTGCGCAGTATAGCCACTGTGACAGCTGGCCCGTTCATGCACCACTCTGCTGCGGCCATGTGTGCGTATGTTTGCTGAGTAAGGGTGGAGAGATCCTCCTCTCTGCTGGTCTGCATGGCCTTTCTTGTCACTCTGTCTGTCTGTCTGTGTGTAGAGGTTGGTTCTGTCCCATTCCTGGCCACCAACCTGATTGACTACAAGTCTGTCATGAAGTTTTTCGGCTCGTCATTGAAAGAATAGTTGCCAGATAGCTGTACCCAGAATTAATCAACCGGCAGAAATGAAACTTGGTGGGGAGGTTTGACATTGTGAGACATGAGAACCCTACAAGTTTCAAGCTCGGGCACGCATGTAAGCAAGGACAGGCCTTATTACTGTACCTGACCGACCCAACAGCCGCGATTTCAGACATCCAGTGAGCAGTGATGAGTCACCATTGGCAGACGGCTGCATGACGCTGGACTACATGCACCAGACGTTACAACGACTGTCCTTAACACCACGTCACCGTCACCAAAGACTGCAATGGTGTCGTACCAGACTGTCATGGAGTGACTCAGAATGGCAGCGGGTCATCTTCAGTGACGAGTCCCGCTTTAGTCTTGGTGGAGACGACCAACGAATCCGTGTGTGGAGGCACCGTGGTCAGCACCAAGATGGACGATTTATCGTCACATATCCAGAAGGCCTGGTGTCCCTCCACCTCCACCCCTACCGCACCATCTGCAGGAACTGTGTGAGGATGTTCAAGCTGCATGGGATGGATTATCACAGGACACCGTTAGGTGCCTCTACAGCTCCATGCCGAGACGTCTGGGTGTGTTGCTTAGCCCGCCACCATACTGAGTGACACAACTTCGGTTTGTGTAGCTCAGTAAATGATGTGGTCCTAGCCGTGTTTGCTATTCACTGTTTTGATTAAATATTCTTTATATATTGGGTTTTGTGACCTGTTTAAACCCTAAAGTCTTTAGATTATCCCTGCTAATAATGACAGCCCGTTACAGTGAGATGTTATAGGAGAGCAGAGACAATTCTATTATAATTCAGTTTTATGTGGTTCTCATATTCATAAAAGCTCACCGAAATCTCTATTACCTAATAAAATAGAATAGAATCCCTTTATTGTCATTGTACTTGCACACAGTGAAATTTTGTGTGACACTCTCCAGGAAGATATTAATAAACAATAAAGTAGCAGTAATATACGATATAGACTGTTAGGATATTTATAGATGGACAGTGCACTTAATAGAAGAATGGGAATAAGCTACCCCAACAGTTGCAACATAAATACATAAGTTATGAATATGTAAAATGATTGTGCATGGAGAAATATGCAGAATGTACAAGGTGACAGTATATGGAAGTAGAACTACACTATGGATAATGATGTATAGTATGAGGTGACTGGACATAAATGTGTAGAGGGAATAAGATTTTGTAAAACAAAATTAATTAATTAATTAATTAATTAATAATAATAATAAAAAAAATAATAATCACAATAATAATAGTAATCATAAAAAATATTGTTATAATAATAATAATAATAATAATAATAATAATAATAATAATAATAATAATAATAATAATAATAGTAGTAGTAGTAGTAGTAGTAGTAGTAGTAATAATAATAATAATAATAATAATAATAATAATAATAAAAATAAAAAATGTTGTTACAATAATACTAATACTAATACTAATAATAATAGTAATAATAAAAATTATTGTTATAATAACACTAATAATAATAATAACAACAACAACAATAATAATAATAATAGTAATAATAATAATAATAATAATAATAATAATAGTAATGATAAAAAGTATTGTTATAATAACAATACTAATATTAATAATAATAATAATAATAGTAGTAGTAGTAGTAATAACAATAATAATAATAATAGTAATAATAATAATAATAGTAGTAGTAGTAATAATAATAATAATAATAATATTGATAATAGCAATGATAAAAATTATTGTTATAATAACAATACTAATATTATTAATAACAATAATAATAATAATAATAGTAATAACAATAATAATAATAATAATAATAGTATTAATAATAATAATAATAATAGTAATAATGATGTTGTGGGTGTGGAGCTGGACTCGCTGATGGCAGTGTCTGAGAGGAGGACGCTGTCTAAGCTGCAGACCATCATGGATAACGGCTCCCATCCTCTCTATCACACAGTGATGAGACACAGGAGCACATTCAGTGCAAGACCATCCAGCCAAAATGCACTACCGAACGTCACAGGAGGTCATTCCTACCTGTGGCTATCAGACTTTATAACTCCCCCCTTAGAGCACAACACCATTCACATGTACAGTAATAACAGTAAAACAATAATTTAATTATGTGTGCGACAGCTCAAAATGTGCAATAACTACTGAACACTTACTGCTGCTAACAGTATATCTGTACTTATTATTATAGCCACAGCCACTTTACTTTTATTTTATCTTTATTGTATTATAAGACTTTATATAGGTGTACATGTTGAAAATTTCTCTCTTGTTGTAAATTATTATTGTTTATTCTAAATGGTTGCTACTGTAAAAACTGCAATTTCCCCCTGGGATTAATAAAGTATTTCTGATTCTGATTCTGATAATAATAATACAAGGTATAATACCAGCTGTGTTGGGATTTGGCATGGACTGGATAAGTTTCTGGATGTAGCCTCATCAGTGTTTAGACGCTCGTGCATCAAAACTCTAGTCAGTTGGGCCAGATTTGGTGGATGCCTCCCCTGGTGTTCTACTGGTTGTTCCAGGTAGTCCAACAGATTACTCACATCCTGGGATTTTGTAGGCCAGTTCAGATGTGTGAATGCTCCTGAATGCTCATCGTGCCAATCGGTCCAGTTTGCAGCCCTGTGAAGGCGGGACTTGTCATCCTGGAATACAGAGATAGGAATGTCTAGTTCCTCAGGAGGATGGTGAGCTAAAGGCAAAACCTGGTTGTCCAGTAGCTCTGTGTAGGAACTGTGGTTCAGATTTACTGTCGCCTCAACCATAGGACCCATATCTATGTGATTGACCCCCACAGAGGGGACTTTGATCAGACATTGTTGTCCTGTCGTCTCATTCACACTCTGCTTTCTGTATCTTGTCTATATTAGAACCACAGGTGCCATGCAGGAGTATCAGAAGTGTGAACTCGGACTCATCAGTGCCGAGAGTCTGATGTAAACGTTATTGGCTACTTAACTAATGAGGTCATTACGTGATAACGTTTGCATGGTATAGCAGCAACAGCAGTGACAGCTCTAGCCCTTGACAGGAAACGTGACTAATGAGACAGTTGCTGGAAAGCTGTGAGCAGAGCATGGCAGCTCACACTGCGGTGGATTTAGTCAGCAGAAATAGACTGTGGCGTCTGAGCTCATAGCCGTGCTGTCAGAGCCGCTGAGGCGATGAGAGCTAGCAAAGCCTCCAGCAGGCGAGCGTCTCTCCGAGCTTCACTCCGCTGATCCGTACCTGCCTTTCTTCTGAGCCTTTCCTGTCGTTTTTTTTCCCCTCCTGTCTTTTTCCTTTCCCCTGTCTTTCTGCAGTGGAAGATTCAGCTAATCTGCCCCCATCTCCTCCCCCCTCACCTGCAGCAGAGCACTTTGGTCCTCTGGAGCAAGGTAGGTTCCTCTCCTCCTGCCGGCGCGAGTGCGAGTGTGTGTGCGTGCGAGTGTGTGTGTGTGTGGAGAGAGCGAGTGTGTGTGAGTGCGTGTGTGTGTAAAGAGAGACACATTTGTGGTATCTGGGTGTGTGTCCATCCTCGTCCACCGCCGGCCCCACGTGAGGGGCATTTGTCTCTGATAAGTAGCGGCCCACCCCGGCCAGAAGAAGCAGCCGTACGCTCCTGAACAGCAGGGGGAGCCAGTGAGAAGCGTGCTAGAAGAGAAGTGGGCGCAGGATTGACTTTGCCACCACCACCACCACCACCTCCACCTCCTCCTCCTCTTCTTCCTCATTTTCTCCGGGCCTCATCTTCATCACCCAAACTTTTGGGGTGGGGGAAACCCTGCTCACCGGCAAACCTGAAACAAAACGACTTCCCTTTCCCCCCATACACCCCCCCTCCATTACCCTGTAGTCCCCTCTAGCACCCTTTCTGCCCCATCCAGAGCCCCCACACCTTGCATGCGGTCATATACTTTGACCCTTACTCACTAATGGCGTCCTGTTCCAGCGGCAGCATGGTACAACGGTACAGCGCTGACCTCGGTAACTGGCCTAATGAAACGGTTCAGTGCATCGCACTGGTGACAGGGACTCGCTGAGTGTGATGGGTGGAAATGTACAGCTGTGGTAGCATCAGTACTTGCTTTGGTGTGATGTAGCTCGTGGAAACTTCAGGTACGTTCAATGAGTCACTTTTCTCAGTCCATGAAGTATCGAAGATTGCACCACAGCTTATTTTGATTGAACTCTTTAGGAACTGTTTATGCCTGTACACAGTACTGCCAAGCTCGGAGGGGGTGGGTGAAGGCTAGCACATGGTTCAACCTAGACATGTGAAGCAGAGGTGATACTAGGATGTCAGGAAGTCATCTTTGGGTGGGCATTTGAAGATTATACATGAGTGTGTGTGTGTATATATATATATATATATTTATATATATATAATAAAATTATAATATTATATTATAAAATTATATTATAAATATTATTATTTAAAATTATATATTTTATATAATATAAAATTATATAAAAATTATATATTATAAAAATTATAAAAATGTTATTATTATAAAATATAAAATATAAATTTATAAAAAATTATATATATTATATTTATAATAATAAATAACAAATATATTTATATATAAATATATATGTATATAAATATATTTGTTATTTATTATTATAAATATAATTATAGTAATTATAATAATATCGTTAGTTTTTTTATTTATTATTTTTTTTAATGGGACGGCCCAGTTGCCGTACTGATAATGAAACCATGACTCCGCTAACAAGTTGCCCTCAGTAAATTTGTACTGGTCCACTGCACACAATTAAAGGGTGACTATGGTGACCGGTACCTTCAGAAATCTGCTTGACCACTTCACATGCCACCCCAAAGTGGATCTGCCACGTGATTGGCTTCCTCTTTACAGTGACTCAGTGATACTCTCTATAGCAGTTATATATCAGTAATACTAACTGGTGTTGGTGGTATTGGTGATGGGCTCACAGCTTGCTGGGGAGCCTGATAGCCTGTGGGTAGAAACTGTTCATTAGCTAGTTTGCTCTAGCCTGGAGGCTGCGGTACCTGATGGCAGTATGGTGAACAGGGTGTGTGTGGCTACTGTCCAAGCGGACCTTTTGGATTTCCTATATGAGCTGGGTGGCCAACAGC
This sequence comes from Prochilodus magdalenae, assembly GCA_024036415.1. Classification (NCBI taxonomy): domain Eukaryota; kingdom Metazoa; phylum Chordata; class Actinopteri; order Characiformes; family Prochilodontidae; genus Prochilodus; species Prochilodus magdalenae. Next base: position 68,759 of record JAMWET010003129.1, read on the forward strand.
GATGTTGCTTTTCCTAAACAGGGTTCGCAAACAAGGCCTCAAAGCAAGGCCGGGATTGGCTCATATTTACGTCAGGAGTGGACACGGCAGACCTGGAGGATGGTGTGTCTGGATTTTGTGCAGGGCAGACAACAAGGCGGTACTGCTTGCTCGGTGTCGGTAGATGTGCTGGGGGTGGGAGGGTGCCTGCTGATTAAATGCTACCTGGCTAATCACTAAACTAAGGGCCCTTCAGTGAGATGCTTACGTAAGAAGGAGCGAGATTCAGAGGTACTAACTGGATTACCTGGATTCCTGAGGTGCAGCTGCAAAGTGTCATGGTTGCTGATAATGTCAAACCAGGAGCGCTGGTTATGTTGGTGATAGCCTGATGTTATTATGCACTCTCAATAACAAAGACTGCCTACTTGGATTAAATCAGATTGAGTATTCAGTCGATGCACTTGAATCACAGCCATCGCGGTGGATGTGTGTATTTTACACCCCATGGAGCAGCAGGAGTTGTCGCCATTGCTGCCGCTGAAAGAGCTCGGCATTCGGGTTCATCCCTCGTTCCTCTCGTTCCCTTTCTGACCCCTTGTTACACCTGGGGGATCTCGTGTACTTCCTGTCCTTTCCTTTTGCATGTTGTCTACTGGGTGCTGTCGGTGTTGTGGGCCTGCACTTGTTTGTGTGTGTGTTTGTTGGTTGGTTGGTTTGTTGTCGTTTGTTACTTTGATTGTGTCTGTTGCTGTTTATTTCCGTCGTCTGTGCTCTGTAGTATTAATGGCTTCCTGAAAGAGCTGTTGGAGGCCTGGGCCATTGCTCAACTTGTCCATTGACTCCTGAGCTACTCTCTCCGGATGAGCTTCTAAAGTCGTTTTGGGAAATTCAAATTTGTCGGAGGTGTGCCGCTCTGAAACCAGTGTAGCAAGCAAGAAACCAATATCTCACCCGTTATCAAAGCATTCCATAGACTGAAAGATTTTTCATTTACAGCCTTATTGAAATGCACCGTATGGACACAAGTATTGGGACACCTACACCTATACGTCCCATAGGAGCTTTTATGGCATCCCATTCTTAATCTATAGGCATTAACATGGAGCCTATCCCCCACATTGTTGATATAACAGCTTCTACTCCTCTGGCTTTCTAGATTTTGGAGAGTGTGGAATTCTTTGTCCCGCCATTCATCCAGAAGAGCATGTGTGAGGCCAGACGCTGATGCTAGACGAGAGGGCCTGGTTTGCAATCTCTGCTTTAGTTCGTTCCAACAATGTTCAGTGCGCTTGAGGTCAGGGCTCTGTGCAGACCAGCCAAGCTCTTCCACACCATACTCAAGCAATCATGGCTTCTTGGTCCCTGCTTTGGGTGCTGGGTCCCAGTCTTGCTAGAACAGAAGAGAGGCTGTCCCAAACTGGAAGTTGGAAGCGTACAGTTGTCCAAACTGTCTTGCTATGCAGAAGCATTAAGAGTTTCCGAAGGAACCGAAGGGCCCCAGCCATCCCCTGGAAAACAACCACATAGCATCCTTATCCCACCTCCGCTAAACTTTAGAATCAGTGCAGCACAGTGCAGCCAGGCAAGTAGCGTTCCCCTGGCGTTCTCCAAACCCAGACTAGTCCATCAGACTGCCTAATAGATAAGAGTGATTGGCCAATCCATAGTACGTGAGTCCAGTCAAGGAGCTTTACACCACTCCAGCTAACACCTGGCATTGCGTTTGGTGATGTAAGGGTTGCATGTAGCTGCTCCACCATGGGTACCCATCCTATGGAGCTCAGTTTGTGTGCTGATGGTGATGCCACAGGAGGGTATGGAGCTCTGCAGTTATCGAGTCAGCAGAGCACTGGTGACACGTTATGCTCTTCAGCACTCGGAGACCCGTTCTGTAACTTTATGTGGATGGACACTTCACGGCTGAGTTGCTGTGGTTCCGAAATGCTTCCACTTTTCAGTTATACCACTCACAAGCAATCGTGGAATATCTAGAAGGGGAGACATTCACAAACTGACATGCTGTAATGGTGACATAATGCTTATAAAGGCAGACTGCATGGCGCAGTGCTTGATTTTTTTTTTTACACCTGTGGCAATGGGACTAAATGAAACACCTGAATTCAAGGTGTCCCAATACTTTTGTCCATATGGTAAATACAGTTATACCACTAACATTATGTCATTCTGCTTATTTGTAGTTCATTCACACATCTATGGCGTCTTCATTTCTGATTCAGGTACACATAACACTCCTGAGATTTTTGACTTGACCGAAATTAAAAATCATGAAACACCAGGCTGTGTCTGTTATGTCAGCTAACAGATGCCTGTGCTGGCTAGTATTGTGGCAGTGATTGGCAGAGTGAGTGGTGGAGAGAAGTACAACCCTAAAAAAGAGAGAGGGTGATTATCCTCTCTCACAGACAGAACCACGGCCCACCGAAGTTTTCACAGAGCGTTTGGGATCACAGTTTGGAGGGGAGGGTCCACTACACATGGTTAGCCTGTGTTTTGCTATTGCCAGGGGAAGTTTTGTCTCTGAATGGTGAGGAAGTTGGACGGCTACATGGCTAGATTCTCACCACATGCCGCGCTCTATTAGTTCTAGTTTACAGCCCCAGGAAAAAAGTCAACTTTAAACAGCCAGTAGTATAAGAATTAAACCTTAAATGTAAATTATTATGATTATGTTAATAATAATAATAATAAGAAGAAGAAAACAGTGGCACTCGGTCTTTGTGTTTAGAAACTGAACTCTAGAGTCTTGTCTCGGCCTCGGGGTAAGGTGGGCTTGGAACTTGTCTATGGATTTAGCAGTGTTGGGAATGTAAGTTTGAGAAGTGTTTAATTATAATGAATAATGGTTTAGGCTATTTATTTAATTTAATATTTTAGCAATGTTAATTCATATATATATATATGAAACACTTATATATCGTCGCTGTCCAACGATAAACAAGTATCTCCACAATGGCAACTTTACAGGAGAGGCCAAAAACCTAATTTCATTTGAATGGAAGTCAATGGAACCAGTTGGTTTTGGCCCATTTCTGTTTGTCCATTCTTCATGAAATTCCTATACAGTGTACACAGCAGCTCTTGTGATCAAATGAGGCATAAAAGTGAAAATCAACAAAAATGGAGATACATGTTTTTCTTTGGACAGCAACAATATATATATATACAACAATATATATATATAGCAACAATATATATATATATATATATATATATATATATATATATATATATATATATATATATATATATATATACAGGGGTTGGACAATGAAACTGAAACACCTGGTTTTAGACCACAATCATTTATTAGTATGGTGTAGGGCCTCCTTTTGCGGCCAATACAGCGTCACTTGGTCTTGGGAATGACATATACTGCGTCCTGCACAGTGGTCAGAGGGAGTTTAAGCCATTCTTCTTGCAGGATAGTGGCCAGGTCACTACGGGATGCTGGTGGAGGTTCGTCCTTCTTGGTGGTATGCTGACATTACCCTGGATACCGTGGCTCTTGATACATCACAAAGACTTGCTGTCTTGGTCACAGATGCTCCAGCAAGACGTGCACCAACAGTCTGTCCTCTTTTGAACTCTGGTATGTCCCATAATGCTGTGTGCATTGCAGTATTTTGAGCAGAAACTGTGCTCTGTTACTGCTAACTGAACCTTCACACTCTGCTCTTACAGGTGCAATGTGCAATTAATGAAGATTGGCCACCAGGCTGGTCCAATTTAGCCATGAGACCTCCCACACTACAATGACAGGTGTTTCAGTTTCATTGTCCAACCCCTGTATGTATATAAATATATAAGACCTGGTCTCGATCTTGACTGACTCAGCTGTAGTGGTCTTGTCTTCGACACTAGGATCTAGATCACGAAGCTCCTCGCTCACTGCCACGTTTGTCCCGGTATCAAATCACGTAGCTCGACTCTGTGAGAATGACACGGTGCCTCCGCAGCAGCTCTTCATGTTCCTGGTCATCTATGTCCCGTGTGTTGGTGTGTTTCTGTGTTGTGTACTGTCGTGTGTGTTTGTGTCTCTCTTCCTCACTTCCTTACTCCAGTATCCGTCTACATCTGCGTTACTATGTTCTGTCTTTCTGTTTTTTACTGCTACCTTTTTTTCCTGTTCTCTTTCTCCCTGCCTCTCTCTCTCTCTCTTTCTCTCTCTCCCGCTGTTGGCTCTCCTTACCTCCCCTCTATTCAGCCTGTCTTTATTCTTCCGTTCTTTTTTTCAACTTCTGCACTTTCTGTCCTTCTGCCTTTTGTCACTTCATGTTTCCTCTCCAGATTCATCTCTCTCTCTCTCTCTCTCTCTCTCTCTCTCTCTCTCTCTCTCTCTCTCTCTCTCTCTCTCTCTCTCTCTCTCTCTCTCTCTCTCTCTCTCTCTCCCTCTCTCTCTCTCTGGCTGATTCTGTTTTTCCTTCTTCCCTTCCTCTCCAGCTAGGTTTTCATATAAGCATTTTTGGCATATTGAGCAGAATTGGAACAACTCTCACGAAAGTTAGTACGCCTGCTTGAGGTGCGCGTATTGTATTGCAGTGGCCTAGTTATACGGCTAATCGTGTCTACGTAGTCATGGGACCAAAAAGCGACAGAGTGCTCGGCATTCCTGCCTGTCTCCACAGGACCCACAGATCCCAGGGGACAACGCTTCGGTGTCATGCATGGGACGGTTAACGAATCCAGTGCGTGTCGGGGGCGGGACAACATTTACATGTAGACAAATCCCATAAATTAGCTTATAATCTGATAATAAATGTGATGATAAATACACAGTAATTAGCATGAAGAGTTAGCGTAGCAGCTAAACAGTCACTAAGACGGTAATAAACTCTGAGCAGCCTTTAGACCGTCATTCGGCCTCACCTGGCGCCAGTCCACCAGCGGGAAGCAGACTGTAGCCAAGTCTGATATACGCCAGTTGTTTTTGGTTCTTGATTATTTCAGGAGAAAGTCATTTATCTGTGGGCGGAGTTTGTCAGTACTGGATTCCATTTCCCCTCATACAGGACTGCGTGCGGGAGCGGGACAAAGGCAGGAGTCGGGCGAAGTCTAGCATGAGCAGGACTAAAAAAAATCAATCTCCGAAGCTCAGGAGCATCTGGTATTGACCATCGGTGTTGCCCCTTGCGCACAGGGATGCTCCAGATTCTTTTGAGGACGTCACGTACTGTGGATAATGGGATCTCCAAAGTCTTTGTAGTTTTGCAATTGAGGATTTTCCTAAAATTGCTCCACAATTTTTAGATGCAGTTTTTGGAGATTGGTGAACCTCTGCCCGTCTTTGCCTCTCTAAAATGCTCTTTTTATTCCCAGTCATGTGACACCATTCACTGTTCCAGCCTGATCTTCCCCCCGTCCCAGCTTTTTTAGAACGAGTTACTCCCATCGAGGAGGGAATTAATGAGCTTATGATGTTCAGTACTGGGTAAAATGTCTCTGACCTGGGTTCTGTGTTCTGCTGTGGGTCTATGAGATCGGCTTATCACTGCATTCGGTTTATATTTACACAGCGGCCCACCCAGCTGGTCAGAGCTAACCGTCCTGTGGTGAAGGCTTGTTCTGCTGGTCGGCTGGTTTGCTGGTTAGGACCACGCTGGTAGGGTCGAGCTGAGTGGTGAGGCTTGTAATGTGAACAAGCCTGAGGCTAATCGGACAGCTGTATGGAAACCAGGCAGCTTTCTTCCTCTCCTTTACCCTCTCTCTTTCTTTACCTCTCTCCTTCACTCTACACTTCCTTTCTTTCTCCTTCACTCTACACTTCCTCTCTCTCTCTCTCTCTCTCTCTCTTACCTCTCTCTTTCACTTTACACTTCCTCTCTCTCTCTTTTTCACTCTACACTTCCTCTCGCTCTCCTTCACTCTACACTTCCTCTCTCTCTCCTTCACTCTACACTTCCTCTCTCTCTCCTTCACTCTACACTTCCTCTCTCTCTCTCTCTCTCTCTCTCTTACCTCTCTCTTTCACTTTACACTTCCTCTCCTTCACTCTACACTTCCTCTCTCTCTCCTTCACTCTACACTTCCTCTCTCCTTCACTTTACACTTCCTCTCTCTCTCTTTCACTTTACACTTCCTCTCTCTTTCATTTTACACTTCCTCTCTCTCTCTCTCTCCTTCATTTTACACATCCTCTCTCTCCTTCCCTTTACTCCTTCCCTCACTCCTTTACTTTACACTTCCTTTCTCCCACTCTTCCGCTCTCTCACTCCTTCACTTTACACTTCCTCTCTCCTTCACTTTACACTTTCTCTCTTTCTTTCACTTAATTCTTCTTCTCTCTCTCCTTCACTTTACACTTCCTCTCTCCTTCACTTTACACTTCCTCTCTCTCTCTTTCACTTTACACTTCCTCTCTCCTTCACTTTACACCCTCGCTCTCTCTCTCTCTCTCCCACTCCTTTACTTTACACTTTCTCTCCTTCACTTTACACTTCTTCTCTTTCTCTCACTCATTCACTTTACACTTCCTCTCTCTCTCCTTCACTTTACTTTCCCTCTCTCTTTCTACCACACTGCATTCTTCTTCTTTCTCTCTTCTTCTCTCTCTCTTTCTTTTTACTTTTTCTCTCTTTCTTTTACTTCACCCTTCCTCGCTCTCTCTCTCTCTCTCTCTCTCTCTCTCTCTCCTTCTCTCTTTTTCACTTTGCTCTTCTTTCCTCGCTCTTTGTTTTTCCCCTCTCTCTCTCTCTTTCACTTCACCCTTCCTCGCTCTCTCTCTCTCTCTTCTTCTCTCTCTTTCACTTTGCTCTTTGTTTTTCCTCTCTGTCTCTTTCACTTCACTCTTCCTCGCTCTCTCTCTGTCTCTCTCTCTCTCTGTCCGGATTGTCCCTGCAGTTCCTTCTCCGTGTGTGTGCGTGGGTGTGTGTGTGTGGGTGCGTGCGTGTGTGCGTGTGTGTTTGTAGATGTAGGGGACGAGGAGGAGGCTGGGCCTCTCCGCCGCTTCCAAAATTCTCGGGAGAGGTGCAAGTTCCTCGCCCCCTCCATCTCAGTCTCAGTGCCCGAGGATGATCCCTACTACTCTGACGAGGAGTACTATGACCACCCCTTATTCAGCCCAGAGTGGACACTCTCTGGCGCACGGCCCTCAGGGCAGGCCGCTGCCTTTAGGCAGATCGAAGGTGAACCACGCATGGTTCCTCTCCGCCATCCCCTCCTTCCTCCCTTTCCCCTTCCTTCCTTCCTTCCTTTCTCTCCTTTTCTTTCGTTCTCCTTACTGTCCCACTTTCTCTTCCTTCCCTTTTCATTACTCTTTTCTCCAGTCCTCCCTCTCTCCTCTTTTCCTTCTGGCCTTTTCTCTTTCTTTCTTTCTTTCTTTCTTTCTTTCTTTCTTTCTTTCTTTCTTTCTTTCTTTCTTTCTTTCTTCTTCCATTATATCATTGTTTTTCTTCTCCTTTTCTGTCCTCAGTGTTCCTTCTTTGTTCTCTCTCTCTTTCCTTCTCCCCTAATTCACCTGTCTCAGTCTCATTCATCTCTTTTCTCGTTCTTTCCCTCTTTTCTTTTTTCCTCATATTGTTTTTTCTTTGTCGTTTTCTATCATTCTCTTATCACTTTCTCTTACTGTCCTCCATTCTTTCTCTCTTTTCTTTTTTATATACTTCTCTTTGTGTCCTTCTCTATTTTCCCTGTCCATTTGTCCTCTTTATCATTCTTTCTTTCTTTTCTCTCTTTCTGTATTTAGTTTTCCTTTTTCATTCTCATTCTCTCTCCATTTTAACCTCGTTCTTCTTTCTTTCTCTTCCCCTCTTTTCTCTTTTACTCTTTTTCTTTCTGTGTTTCTTCTCTTCTTTCATTCTTTTTCCCTGTTTCTATAATGTCTCTTTCTCCTCTTCTCTCCTCTCTTAGTCTCTCCACTCTTTTTCTATTTCACTTTTTTCCCCTTCATTTTCTCTTTCAGTCTCTCATTTTCTCTTGTTCTTTCCCCCTGCCTTGTCTCTCTCTCTCTCTCTCTCTCTCTCTCTCTCTCTCTCTCTCTCTCTCTCTCTCTCTCTCTCTCTCTCTCTCTCTCTCTCTCTCTCTCTCTCTCTCTCTCTCTCTCTCTCTCTCTCTCTCTCTCTCTCTCTCTCTCTCTCTCTCTCTCTCGCCCTCTCTCTCTCTCGCCCTCTCTCCCGCTCCCTCCCTCTTTCTCTCTCTCTCCCCCTCTCTGGTCTACCACCCCCACTTTCCTTCTCCCTCCTCCTCCCTTCGTCTTTTGTTTCTGTTGTATTGTGTTTCTCTGTCTGTGGGTTATTATTCCTCGTGCTGCCGCGTGTCTTTTCTTTTCTCCGTCTGTGCGTTTCGTTTTCCCGAACATTTCATTCCAAGCCATTCGGCTCACGGCCCCAGCCGAGCCTTCGGTGGTCAGATTTGCAATTAGCATACAAACGATGCTAAAAACTCATAACCGGGAAATCACTCCGGGCCAGACGATCCCGCACATGAGCATCTGGTTTTCAGGGCGTTAAACTGGAAATGCATTCAGATCAACAGTGTGAGCCAAATGACTTGCAACATCAGCAGGTCAGTCAAGCATGCTGTGCACATCCGCCTGTTTCGGTGTGTCCGTCTTCCCGTCTGTCCAACTTACATGTCTGTCCGTCATCCGGCCCAGAAACCATGCTCACGTGTCCATACCCCGCCCTGTCATCGTCAGGCCCCTCCCATTTCCCCCCAAACCTGCTGATGTACACATGCTGTAGATCACAGGAAGACTTTCAGCTCGTACACTGTGTTTGGCACATGCACACTTTCTGAACCTAGTGCTATTGCGCAACAGTCAATAAAGACAGGACGTTCCCTGTCAGTTCCTGAACTTGGCCGTGGTTGACTGAAGGATATTGAGTTAGAGAGGAAAGTCTATGTACTATCACACTCTGTCTCTCTCTCTCTCTCTCTCTCTTTCTCTCTCTCTCTCTCTTTCACCCCTCACTGCGGCATCCTGCTGAGATATGACCTGGCGTGCCTTGTGCTGCCAGTCCCAGCCTGATTCCCAGCAGTCTCCGTAAGATCACCCTGGGCTGCAGACTCCTGCTGTCGAGAAGCCACTTTCTTTTTCCAAGCCGGATTTCGGGATCCTTGTTTCGCATTTGCTCTGACAGCTTAGAGTCTATTGCGCCCCGCCTTCTAAATTGCATCCTAATGCCGGAAAGCCTGTCGTGCTGTCACAGACAGGAACTAGTGCTTTCTCTGCATTCCCTGACATCCTAGAAATGAAAACTCTGCTAACTGACAAGGTAAATAGTCTCAGATGTTGGACAATAAGCACCAGGTGGAGGAGACACTGGAGGCAGACACCTATTTACATGTGAATGTCTCTAAGCTCTGCAATGCTAAGCAGTGAAAGAACCTATGCCTGGCTCATAAAGACTTGTACGCGGGGGTGTTGGGAGGGGTGTCGCGAGCTCTGACTCATCTCAGTACGCTACCACATCCGGTATTTAGCAGCCGGACCCCTTTAATCATTAAATACAGTTTTTCGGACCCCTCCAGTGTGGCTGGGTGATTAGCAGTGGGGCTTTGAAGCCCAGATTAGGAATCAACCAAGCAGGGGTTAACCACCTAAGGCTGGGTCGGGTTGGTTGTGCTGGATGTGTTCAAGGGAACAGGATTGTGTTGCTCTAGACCAGTTCTTCCAGCGGCAGGGTTCAGGAGTTCCTGGAGGTCTGAATTCAAACACGGTTCAGAGATTTCCCTGCTCAAACCAAGGGCATCTTTCCACTGCACAAAGGAGTCTGGAATGGTGTGCCACTGGCCATTGGACCAGTACCAAAGTGTTCCTCAAAATGGTCCTCAAGAACATCCTCCCCTCTCTCTTTGATACCAACTGAAGGCAATGATAAGTTTGCTAATTCTTCACTTTTCCAGGTGAGGATAATAGTCATCAAGCACTAGTACATGACCAACTCCTGCCTTAGAGTGCAAACTATAAAGGTACAGGGGTTGGACAATGAAACTGAAACACCTGGTTTTAGACCACAATCATTTATTAGTATGGTGTAGGGCCTCCCTTTGCGGCCAATACAGCATCAGTTGGTCTTGGGAATGACATATACTGCGTCCTGCACAGTGGTCAGAGGGACTTTAAGCCATTCTCCTTGCAGGATAGTGGCCAGGTCACTACGTGATGCTGGTGGAAGTTCGTCCTTCTTGGTGGTATGCTGACATTACCCTGGATACCGTGGCTCTTGATACATCACAAAGACTTGCTGTCTTGGTCACAGATGCGCCAGCAAGACGTGCACCAACAATCTGTCCTCTTTTGAACTCTGGTATGTCACCCATAATGTTATGTGCATTGCAGTATTTTGAGCAGAACTGTGCTCTTACCTGCTAACTGAACCTTCACACTCTGCTCTTACTGGTGCAATGTGCAATTCATGAAGATTGGCCACCAGGCTGGTCCAATTTAGCCATGAGACCTCCCACACTAAAATGACAGGTGTTTCAGTTTCATTGTCCAACCCCTGTATGTTGAGGTTGTTTGAACTGTTACTTTGGATGCTAAGGGGACTGATGGAGATTGCAAGCGCTGAGGGGTTGAACTCAGGGCAGGCCAGCAATTACCGTCAAAGCAAGCAGGGGTCAAAACAGGCAGGCAGCATCAGAGACCACTCCATAAACACAATAACCAGGAGCAAGGAAAAGAAAACCAAGGAACACAAACTCCAAGACTCAAGGACCAAGACTCAGGTGTGTGGAGAGCTGGTGGAGCTGGGAGCTGGAGGCCTAGAAGGGGGCGGTATGTAGTACTTTCTAAAGAGTGACATTGCACAGCTTAAAGTTCTTGCTTAGGTGTTGAATGAATGGGAGTCAATGGGCAGAATAAGGGATGAATAAATGACAGATAGAGGAGGATGAGTATGGCTGGGGAATAGAGTTAGGGGATCTGCCCTGAGTGAGAACATGCGGTTTGGTGGCTGTTGGGAAAAGGAAACTGTAGAGTTTAAATGGGGGTGAATATGAATGGAACTCTGTGGGAAGAAGGAATGATGGTGGGCGGGGCAAACAGGAGGGTGAGCAATTTGTGCTGTCATGAGAGTGTATGAGAATGAAGTACAGTAGATGGGCATGTACTGTTCCAACCCATTCATTCCTAATTCTAAATTGATCAATTTTTCCCAAAAATGTAATTCAGATCACAAATCTATACACAAGCACACTATTCCATATCAGAACGAACATTCCAAAGTTGAAATGCTGTTGGTGTTCTGAAAACTGGGGGTTCTAGTTAGCAGACAAAGAAGGATATACCGTCACGTAACAATAGCGTTGCACAATGTCGCAGTCACTGATAACCATGTTTAATATGATGGCTCCAAATGTCTCTCCAGCATTTACATTTACATTTAAGGCATTTAGCAGACGCTCTTATCCAGAGCGACTTACAACCATGCTTAGTGTTCCGTTGGATAATATTCCAGCTAGTATAGAAAGTGTAGAGCCTAAAACTCATCATGAGCTCAGACACTGCCCGAACAAGGGGCCAGTTCTGACACCTAGAGATCAATACACAGACATATAAAGCAGAAGTGCACTACCTGGCAACCCCAGCCCAGTGCTCATACCTGTAGAGAAGAAACGGTCATTATAAGTGCAACACAAGCACATCCACATCTACTAGAGCTCACTCACTTAAGTGCATTACAAAGAGAGGGGTCTTCAGTCTGCGTTTGAAGTCCACGAGAGACTCCGCTGTACAGACAGCCAGTGGGAGTTCATTCCACCATCTGGGAGCCAGGACAGAGAAGAGTCTGGACGCTTGTCTTCCATGAATCTTTAAGGATGGCGGTTCGAGTCGAGCTGTACTTGAAGCTCGAAGGGCTCGAGGTGCAGATCGACTCCAGCAGGTGGAAGGTGTTCTGGAACTGTAACTGTAAGCTCCTTTGGTTCCCAGTTTGGTCAGTTCTTGTTTTTTTTAATGTGCAGTGGAAAAATGCCCAGACTAACTTAGCTAACATGCACCGGAGAGTTGTGTCATACGTGCGTGAGCAGGGAAATCAACCAGCTGTGATGGACTGTGGCAACTCCAGGACTGGATTTAAGGATCCCTGGCTTGTAGTATTTCTATGTTGAGGCATCTTGAGTTAGTATGAGTTGTGCTTTGGCGTCTATGTGGCACACTACTCTGGTAAATGGTACAGAAAGCATTGTAAGCTCTGAAACCATAGCCATGTTTTTGGACCAGCTTGGTTATATGGAACTGAAGGACAGTTGTGACAAAGTCTTCCACGTCTGTAGCGAACCAGTACACAAGCATCACTATGACGTTTGTTCTATCAGAGCTGAAAGTGTCCCACTTCCTTCCAACCCTTGTAGCCCAAGTCTGTGTTGTCCATAGTCTTGATGTTTCCACTTGTCCCCCTCTTTTGTTAAGAAGAAGAGACCATAGAGGCTCTCTCCGCAGCGGAGGAGGAAGAGGAGGACACTGCAGCAGCAGAAGCAGCAGCAGCAGCAGCTTTAGAGGAGCTGGAGGAGCTCGAGGAGGAGGAGCAGTGGAGTGGGGAGGACCCTGAGCAGGAACCCCCATCCCAGCTCTTAGAGCAGGCAGAGGTTGTAGGCGAGGCCCAGGCTTTGCCCTGTCCACAGGCCCAGGCACTTACTGCCAGCCCTGGAGCTCCTAACGGGAGCGCCGAGGAGGCAGGGAGGGAAGAGAGCCCTGAGAAAGGTGTGTCCTCCCTTCTCCATGGCCTGCATGTTTCTTTTTTTCTCTCACGCTTTCTTAACAATAATAGGCAATAAAAAAAACGAAAAGAAAGCTAAAGCAGTCTGACAGCTACGAGCTAAAGGAATGTGGAAGAATGGCTCAGAACCGTCCTCTTCTCTGCTGATGCTGCAAGGCAACACAGGCTTGGTGGTGACTTTGCTTCTGTGGCCCGAGCTGTGCGCGTGTGCGTGTGTGTTTGTCGTTCTGTTACGTTTTTGCTCTCTTTTCTTCTCTTGCCGTTTTCAGTACTTTGGCTATCTTCTGTTTTCTGGTCAAGCTTTCTCCAAAACGTGCCGCTTTACCCCCTACAATGGGTGCTCCTGCTGCCAGGCCGGCTTGTATGCGTCATCTGTCATCCATTGCTTATTATAATTTTGCCAGCTACATTGCCAGTGTCTGGTTCCTCCTACGCAGCATGCTGTGGTTAATCACCTGTGGTTTATTTGCTTGCCGGATTTTGTGCAAATCCTATGAGTTTTTGGTGTTTGGTCTGCTTTGCAAAATCACAAATTTCTGCTTTTTATTTTTGTATCAAAGCACCATCATTTCATCTGTTTTATTTTCAAATGTGAAATGTGTATACACTCACCATCAAAGGAAAAGCTGCTCAAATAGCTCCACCCAGAAGGAATCGACCCTCCTTCTTCCTGGGTGTAGCTGTTTGATTGAGGATGGGTGTATATTATATGTACTATGTTGTATCATGTATCATTTTGTGTGTTTCAGGTTTAACATGTAATTTTTTTTCATTTATTTCTTTTTATTTCATTTACTGACAATGGTCTTCAAGAATTACAAGATCTGGTTTACTGATATGTTGTACAATCAGTCTGTTTGTCATGTTTAAGTAATGTAATATGCATTAAAGCTAACAAATAACTCAACCACATCGAACCTCACAAGCCTATTGTAGTACTTTGAATTAGATCTGGTGTTTCTCTGAAGCATTACAGCACAAAGATCATTGTACAGCGGCCACGTGATTTGCATCAAGGAAAAACATTCCCTGTAACCATGGCAATGATTTTCAGTGATGTAATGCTTTTGGGAAACCAAGTGTAGGATAATCAATGTGAAAGGTAATCTAGAAAGTCATACCTTTACTGTATTTGTCAATCCCATGTGGTGCACCAACAGCGGTTCCATATCAGACCATGCCTTCTTGGACATTTCATCCTCATCATGTGGATCTCATCCATCCAGCATTTTGCATGTTGGTCCAGTCCCATCCATGCCATCGCTCCGCTCGTTCATCACTGAATTGGTACGTGGTGTTTTGTTTCATCTGCGACGCTTTACGTTGTGCTGAGTGCTGGGCTTTGCTTGTCTGTGTGGTGGTTGGCCTGGCAAATCCCTAGACCCTGATCCATTAATGACGCAGCACAACCAGATCACTAAAGATTTGCTTTCAGCTGTGAAGATGGACACGGAAAAGCCATGTGGAGAGAGGGCCGCGCCGGTCGGCATGGACTTCACTGAATCAGAGCCGCACCCTGATGACCTTCCCACTTACCAGAGTCTCGTTCCTGAGAAAGACATGCCAGATACTCCACTACCTGCCCCATGTGACACAGAGGCTTTTGCTATTCCCCCAAATGGCCAGAGTCATGCCAAAGAGCCCCAGGAACCTTCAGCTCAAAAGCCCGATTTGCAAATCAGCGTTGAGAAACAAACGTCTTCAGACGCGCCCGACTCCGGCAAGTCCCAAACGCTTGAAGAGAAGTCTCTAGTTGAAGCCGTGACTGCTGAAGACCAGCAGATAGAAGCTACAGTGAGTGCCAAAACTTCAGAAGTGCCTGGAAAGGACTCTCCTAGCGTAGACAAGGAAGGAGACAGTAAGGACAAATCTGGAATGTCTGCTTACTTTGAAACCACCACCCCGAAACCTGACGAAGCCAGAGGCCAAGGTGAAGGTTATTATGAGCTTAGTGCTGCCTCGGATGAAGCTAAAGATGCTCCTGCCATTCCTTCACTCCCAGAAATTAGCTACAGCACCCTAGCTCAGACACAGTCTATGGATGAAAAGCCTGCAAGTCAAAAGGGTACCACAGAGGCACAGATGGTCCTCCCACCAGCTGAAAAGAGGGATGATTGCAGGCTCTCACCTGGAAAACTAGCCTTGGAGCAAAGAAGCTACTCCCTGAATATCACCATCGGAGCTATGGATCAGAGTGGAGGCCAAGGAAGGCCCAGGAACTTCACCCCCTTAGCCACCGACATCATGTCTTACACCAGTGGAAGCCTTGATGAATCCGCCGACTACCTTCCTGTCACAACTCCCTCAGTCGAGAAACTTCCATCTTTCCCTCCCTTGATTCTGGAGACATCGGCATCTGTCACAACTCCATCATCCTCTCCTCCCCATGATACAGTGACTGATGTCAAGACCACAAGTCCACAGGCTGAGTCCCCAGAGTCTCCTCTCCCGTCAAAGTATTACTATAAAAATGGCGCTGTCATGGCGCCAGACCTACCTGAAATGCTGGACCTGGCAGGCACCCGATCGAGGCTGATGTCTGAGAACAATGACCCTGAGATTATGAGGAGGAAATCAGTCCCTGCAGATATGCCAACCCTTGTGAGTGACTCCTTAGCTCATTTGTTTCAAGGTGACCAGAGTCACAGAGTTGCCAAGAGCGAGAGTCAGTTGGAGGAACAGGGATACTGCGTTTTCAGCGAATACTCAGGTCCTATGCCATCTCCTGCAGATGTGCACAGTCCAATTGACTCGCCACCAACTCAAATCTTCAACAGAATGATATCGGAGGAGAAGGAGCCAAGTCCAGCCGCAAGTGGACAGGAGAGTCCATCTTCTAAGGATGTAAAGGAGGACATTGCCTCAGAACCAAAGCAAGAGAAGGATACAATAGAGGAACCAAGCAAGAAAGATGCAGTTGAGGCAGAGAAGCCAGATAAACACGGAGAGATGCTTGTCACTCCAACTGTGACAGTTACCCTAGAAGGAGCCAAGCCTGGTCTTGATGCAGAGGCCAAACTTGCAGCTGAGCAAGAGGCTGAAATAGCTGATTATGAGAGGCAAATCCGCAAGCTCGAGATGGAAGACAGGCCTTTGAGCGTCGAAGAAGAGAGGGAGCTCCAGGAGTTGCGAGAGAAAGTGAAAAATAAGCCAGATTTGGTGCACCAGGAGGCCTATGAGGAGGTCGATGCTGAGGACGTGTACCAGCTGACTGGAGTGGCCAAGGACAGGATTGCGAGACCAGTGAAACCATCCCCAGCCTCGTCAGTGGAGAGCACTACGGAGGAGGAGAAGGCAGTAGAAAAGATAGAAGCTCTGAAGCTAGACCCTACAAGGCTGTCTCCTACTGGATCTTTCGAGAAGCCCTCTAAAGAGGAGAAACTCTCAAAAGAACAGGTCAAGGAGAAAGAGACCACTGCAAAGGAAGAAACACTGGTAGAACATGCCAAGGCAGTGGATGCCCCTGTTTCTAAAACAGAGGCAGAGGGTGCAGAAGAAGTAGAACTGGCTGAGGAGCCTGAAGAGTTCATGGAAGAAGCTAAAACAGCTGAGCCTTCAGAACTGGCACCAGAGAAGATGGAAACAGAGGTTATAATGGAGAAGACTGAGCCAGAGGTTGTAACGGAGAAGACTGAGCCAGAGGTTGTAACGGAGAAGACTGGGCCAGAGGTTGCAACAGAGAAGGTAGAACCAGAGGTTGCAGCAGAGAAGATTGAACCAGAGGTTGCAAGAGAGAAGGTTGAACCAGAGGTTGCAAGAGAGAAAGTTGAACCAGAGGTTGCAAGAGAGAAGGTTGAACCAGAGGTTGCAAGAGAGAAGGTTGAACCAGAGGTTGCAACAGAGAAGATTGAACCAGAGGTTGCAGCAGAGAAGGTTGAAACAGAGAAGGTTGAACTAGAGGTTGCAAGAGAGAAGGTTGAACCAGAGGTTGCAACAGAGAAGGTTGAACCAGAGGTTGCAGCTGAGAAGGTTGAAACAGAGAAGGTTGAACCAGAGGTTGCAAAAGAGAAGGTTGAACCAGAGGTAGCAAGAGAGAAGGTTGAACCTGAGGTTGCAAGAGAGAAGGTTGAACCAGAGGTTGCAACAGAGAAGGTTGAACCAGAGGTTGCAAGAGAGAAGGAACCAGAGGTTGTAAAAGAAAAGGAACCAGAGGTTGCAAGAGAGAAAGTTGAACCAGAGGTTGCAAGAGAGAAGGAACCAGAGGTAGCAACAGAGAAGGTTGAACCAGATGTTGCAACAGAGAAGGTCAAAGCAGAAGCCACTGAAACAGAAAAGACAGAGGCAGAAAAGACAGAGGCAGAAAAGATTGAGGCAGAAAAGGCTGGAACAGGGCATATTGAAACTGAACTTGAGGTTGAGGAGAAAGACCAAGAGAAGGAGCAAGAGGTATTGGAAGGGGCAGGAGCAGGGGCACCAGTAGAAGAAACCACAGAGCCTAGAGCAGCCATTGAGTCCGTTGTCACAGTGGAAGATGACTTCATCACGGTGGTGCAGACCATTGATGAACGAGAAGAGCCTGGCCACAGTGTACGATTCTCAGCTCCTCCGGAGGAGGAACTGCCTCAGCTGCTCCAAGAGGAAGAGGAGGAAGAAGAATCGGTGGAAATGGCACAAGAAGCAGAGTTTGAGGCCGCTAGCCTCGAGGAAGTCCCAGATGTCCCGGATGTCCCAGAAGCTGTTCAAGCCCCTGTGTGCCTTCCTAGGGAGGTGCCAGAGAGTGAGGGACCCACCGAGAGCTATGACGACTACAAGGATGAAACCACCATTGATGACTCCATTTTGGACAGTTCCTGGATGGACACTCAAGGTGATTCCTTCTGTTTTTACTTTTTCTAACTTTATTTTAAAAAATGATCAAAGGAATAGATCTAGGAATTAGAATGGACATGTCATTACAGAGTTCATTGATTTATAAGTTATGTCCTAATATTTAATAGCCAAAAGCTCCTCTTATTGCTTGGCTTTGCTAGTTTACAGAGCCAGAGGTGATGCATCTGAAGACAACCATTTGAGCTAAATATGGGTTGGGTGGGTAGTTAGACTTATATGGGTGGGAACAAATTGATTGGGGAATTTCCAGACAGGTGTTGTCTGAATTGGCTTCCTATAGCAGTGAAGCTTGTTCATTACTCACAAGTTATACTGTGGTCTAACCATCTCATTAGAATTGGATGTGGTTGAAAGAGGGTTTGGTATTTGGGTGACTATTGACTTCTAGTGTTTGTTAGCAAGGTTAGCCTTATCTCCAGTTAATGCCAATTGTAAACTACTAATGGTTGGTGTAGCTCAGCAGATACCCCCACTACCCGCCAAGTAGCCACCACCACACTAGGGAGACTGGGGTTCGAATCCCGGTCTGGGGTGACTGTGCTGTGCTACACCAATAAGAGTCCTTGGGCAAGACTCCTAACACCACATTGGCCCACCTGTAATGTGATTAACCTTGTAAGTTGCTCTGGATAAGAGCGTCAGCTAAATGCCAGAAATGTAAATGTAAAGAAGCCAAATTGTAAGTAACTGGGGCAAGTAGGAATTTGGGTGGAATCCTGAGTTTGTTAGCCTTGCAGGGTCTTGAGGAGAACGCTAAGAACTGATAGATAGATAGATAGATAGATAGATAGATAGATAGATAGATAGATAGATACTTTATTGATCTATCACTCAGCTTTATTGATGAGGAAAATTAGTAGCCAGTAGCGGTTTCACAAAACCAGCACAGATACAAATACAAATTAAAAAATAATAAATAAATAATAAAATTTTGGGTGGGAACAAACTGAATATGACATTTTCTAAACTAGTCCAGCTCCAGTTCTAAACGCAACTGAAAGAACCTAAACCTGGAGAAGCAAAATTATCCTTCAACCCTGTATTGACTGACACATGGGACAAGTGGGAATTTGGTTGATTCGTTTTTTTCCTGGAATTATTTATTTAATATCCCATAATTATTGTATATCATTAATTATTAACCAGCATTTTGGTAAATAATCATAAAGCACCTCCTGGCCTTCACGGTAGCCTCTAAGTCTATCCTCTGTACCTTCCAGATGACGATAAGAGCATGGCCACGGAGAAAATCGAACCTCCTCCAATGATGGTAAGCCCTGGTAAGAAGCCTCCTACAGAGAAGCCGGTCAAGCAGAAGGCTAAAGGAGGCAGGGCCAAAGGAAGAGTCTCCACCCCCGAGCGCAAGCCCATGCGGAAGGAGCCGGTGCCGGTCCAAAAAGAGGAGATGAAGAAGAAAAAAGGTTTCTGATGCAGAAATGAACTGTGCACTTTGGCCAGGTGTTATTGTGTCTTCGTAAGAATAAGATCTTGGTTCTGGCTGTTCCTAGAACGTTCCTAGAACTTTCCTAGAACTTTCCCAGAACAAATCCGTACCTAATGATATAGATCTCCTGGCGTAATTGAAGCTAACCCTCCTCTTTTATAAACTTGGCTGTCTGTGTTTTCCTGACCGTGCCTTGTCTCAGGGATGTCTATATCATGTGGAACCCCGTTCCCGGAATCCTGCTGTTCCTTTCTCTTACCCTGATTCTGTGTTTCCCTCTCGTAGCTGTGATTAAGAAGGTTGATCTCACAAAAAAATCTGAAAGTCAGAGCCGCTCTCCCTCCCGGAAGAGTGTTTTAAAGGCCGCCGTAAGGCACCCTAGACCTACCCAACACCACGTCTGTGCTAAGCGGAAACCCACAGGTGATCACACCATTCCAGGGAGGCTGCTTGCAATGTGGCTGGCAAACCTACATCGGCATGTGATGTTGTTCTTTTGGCGTTTTTGTTTTGAGGGTCACTGTGTGTTTTTATTATTACAGTTATTATTGTTTCCTCACTTTTCTTTATGAATGATGCTGATCGTGTAGTGTTGGTGTTTTTTTGTTTTTTTGTTTTTTGTTGTTGTTTTTTTTTCTCCAGATAGCATGTGGATGTGGGCCACATCTGGCAAAGCTATGGCACTGCTGGCCCACTGTCAGCCCTGGGAACTTGCATTGAGCCAAAAGTGCCCAACAAGCATTTGGCCCACCTGTCCCAAAACCAGATCTGGCCCACTTCTGGCACACATGCGTCAATGTGCCTGCCTAGTGGTAAACTGCATTTGAGCCCAAAGTCTTCCACACAAAGTCTTCCACACAAAGTGCCCCACACATATATTAAAAAGCCCACATGTTCCAAAGCAGGTGTGGTTCACTTCTGGCACTGATACGGCAGTACTGACTAGTGGCAAACTGCATCTGAGCCAAAGGTGTCCCACATATATTAAAACTCATGTGGCCCACATGTTCCGAAACAGATCTGGCCCACTTCTGGCACAGATACGTCAAAGTGCCTGTCTAGTTGTAAACTGCATTTGAGTCTAAAGTGTCCCACACAAAGTGTCCCACACAAAGTGTCCCACACAAAGTGTCCCACACAAAGTCTTCCACACAAAGTGCCCCACACATATATTAAAAAGCCCATATGTTCCAAAACAGATCTGGTCCACTACTGCCACAGATACAGCAGAGTTTGTCTGAGGCGTGAGCCCAATCCGGTGTATATGTGGCCCACATCTTGCAATCAGGAGTGGTCCACCCAAGTCCCGCCCAACTCAAGTGGCAAGTGGGCCAGATGAAAATGGGGAATGTGTGCCAGCTGGGCCAGAACAGCTTTGCCATCTGGGTTATTTGTTTTTGGTTGCTGTTTTTGATTGATGCTGTAATTTTAATTTTCTTTATGAAACGTGCTTCACTGTGCTCTCTGTGATTTCACCATCCTCACTCGGTTGATCCGCGTCTTCATCTCGTGCAGCTTCTCCCTCCTGTATTTGAGCTGGGGTGATGCTCTGCGATGCTTCTGTCTCCTCGTGCGAGTGCGAGTTCTGCTTTGCGTCATGTGAGCGTGTGCTGTTGGTGTCCTGGATGAGCATGCATGTCTGTGCGGGGTGAAGGACTGAAGGAACGTCGTTACCTCCATGTTCCGTTACGGTTCCTGCTGAAGAGGCACTCTAGGCGCGCGGGAGCTCTGCAGTGGTTGCCAGGCAACTGGTGGTTAAGTTTGTTTCTTATCCAGTGATGAGGCAACGAGACCTCCTAGAGAGAAAGTGCAAAAGGGAGAGAAAAAGAAAGAAAGAGAGAGAGAGCGATAGAGAAAAATAGATTAGAGAGACAGAGAAAGAAAGGGTAAGAGAGAGAGAGAGAGAGAGAGAGAGAGAGAGGGAGGGAGAGAGAGATGAGAGAGAGAGAGAGAGAGAGAGGGTAAGAGAGAAAAAGAGATGAGAGAGAGAAAGTACAAAGGGGGTAGAGAGAGAGAGAGAGAGAGAGAGAGAGAAAGGGTAAGAGAGAAAGAGAGAGAGAAAGTAAGATGAGAGAGAAAAAGCAAGGGTAAGAGAGAAAGAGAGCGATAGAGAAAGAAAGATGAGAGAGAGAGAGAGAAAGTAAGATGAGAGAGAAAGGGTAAGAAAGAAAGTAAGATGAGAGAGAGAAAGAAAGGGTAAGAGAGAAAGAGAGCGATAGAGAAAGAAAGATGAGAGAGAGAGAGAGAGAAAGCAAGGGTAAGAGAGAGAGAGAAAGTAAGATGAGAGAGAGAAAGAAAGGGTAAGA
>JAMWET010003129.1:95000-150000 GCA_024036415.1 Prochilodus magdalenae
TGGCGTAGTCCGGCAGCCATGATTGGTGTCAGAAGTGTGGTTCCTTGGATTTGCTGCTACGAGCTATGAGGCTAATGTACCAGACCACCACATGTTCAAGCCCAGAGTGTTTCTTCACCACTGGAACGTATATATCGTCACTGTCCAAAGAAAAACAAGCATCTCCGAAATGGCAACTTTACAGGAGAGGGCAAAAACCTCATTTAATTTAAATGTAAGTCAATGGAACCAGACGTCTTTCCATGTAGTTTTGGGCCATTTCTATTGGTCAGTTCATCATGAAACTTTCACACAATGTAAACAGCAGCCGCTGTGTTCAAATGATGGATAAAAGTAAAAATCGATAAAATAAAATTTTTCACTGGACAGCGACGATATGGTGGTTGAAAATTAGAAACGGTGAGAATAGCTGTACGGTATCAGCTCAGTGCACAAACTGTTACTCATGGATGATAAGAACCAGACGTTTAGCTTTCCCGCTCAGATGCCGTGGTTTGTCTGGAAGTTTGGAAACGAAGGACAGTGCTCATTTCTCAGTGTAGTTTCCGTAATAGCAGCTCATATGACAGTCTTCATAAACACAAGGCCCGTCCAAAGGTGCAGCATGGAGTTTACCCGAGCATGCACATCCATCTCCAGCTTGTTTAGAGTGTAGCTGGGGTCAGCAGTGTGCTTATGCATTGTGGTTAAAAAGCTGATCTGATCTGCGACTTGTGAACTGGCTGCTGTTGTGCTCAGGACGGCGGGTCACGGAGCCCGGAGAAGAGGTCATCTCTGCCTCGGCCGGCGTCCATCCTGACTCGGCGCCCACACACTGCTGAACACGAGGAGAGCTCCACCTCCATCACCAGCTCCGGATCCACGGCACCTCGCAGGCCCACATGTAAGACAAACCCGTACGGTGTTTACGAAGTGCCATTCACTTCTCTCCTTGATGGTTTAGTATGTAAGTAAGTAGGCAATTAACGGCCAAAAGTATGTGGACACCCTTCCCAATTTATACACAGGTGTGTGAGATTAAGCCATGCAGTGTTTTTAGACTAACACTGGGAAGAGCTCAGTGACGTTGAACATGGCACTGTCAGAGGCCACCACCTCTCTCACAGGTCAATTCATGAAACTTCAGTCCTGGTCAAGGGCTATGGTTGTGAAATGGAGACGCGTAGGAGCAACAACGGCTCAACCATGAAGTGGTGACTCACTTGGGATACCCGCTGGTGTGGGTTATCCTCTGGCTGATCTAGTTATCCTCTGTTGCATCACTCATTACAGAGTTTCAGGCTGCCTCTGTGTATCAGGAGCTTCATGAAATAGGTTTCCATGGCTAAGCAGGAGCAAGCAAGCCTAAGTTCGCTAAGTGCAATGAGCAGAGAGTGGTGTAAAGCAATGCCACTATCTCTGGAGAACTCTACCTACCAGAATGCATAGTGCCAGTGGTAAAGAGGTGGAGGAGGGATAATGGCCTGCTTCTTTGTTCCAGTAGCAAGTAATATTGATGCTACAGCACATATGACTTATGCACTATGATATGCTTCTAACTCTGTGGTGGCAGTTTGGTGGAAGGCCCTTTCCCGTTCCAGCATGACCAGTTTAGTGTAAAGGAAGATTCAGTGTCCCACACTAAGCCCTAAGCTCAAACATGCTTTTGGTGATGTAAGGCTTGGATGCAGCTGCTCGGCCATGGGAACCCATTCCATGAAGCTCTCTCCGCACTGTTCCTGAGCTGACCTGAAGGCCACATGAAGCTTGGAGGCCTGTAGTGATTGACTCTGTAGAAAGTTGGTGACCGCTGACCCCGCTGACCCCGCTCTGCTATTTTACATGGCCTGTCACTTTATGGCTGAGCTGCTGTCCTTCCCAATCGCATCCACTCTGTTACAATCCCCCTGACAGTGGACCGTGGAATGTTTAGTAGCTAGGAAATTTCATGACTGGACTTGTGGAGATGGAGGTGGCATCCTATCACGGTACCACGCTGGAATTCACTGAGCTCCTGAGAGCGACCCATTCTCTCACTAATGTCTGTAGGAGCAGTCTGCAGGTCTAGGTGCTGGGTTTTATACACCTGTGGCCATGGAAGTGACTGGAACACCTGAATTTAAGGATTCGGATGGGTGAGGAAATATGTTTGGCAGTATAGGGTAGGTTTGATGGTTCAGTTCATTGGGTGTCTTTATACTTTTGGCCATTTAGTGTTTGTTGGTTCTACACTTGATTTTACTGCTCATTTAGAAAAAATTGGATATTTAAAAAATGTGATTATGTTCATGTTTAGTCAGTATCATTAACATCCTGCCGGTTGCCGAGCTGACAGATTCTGCTGTTTGTGGTGCAGAGGAGCTGTTTCTTGTAACTCGGCCTCAGGCGTTCCCCTCACCAAAGTGCACAGACTGTCTGATGTAAACTGCGATTTAATACCAGCATAGCTCCCTGTAACTCAACACTTACTAAGACTTCAAACTGGCTATCTGCCCTTCTCTGAACTCGCCTTATCAGTCCCATAGATTTCTCTTCTCTTCTCCAGCCTGGAGTTTAACCACAGCTGTATTTCATAAGTACTACTTTAACTGCTTGACTGTTTCCCACTGTGCCAACTTGTGGATTTCTCTGTCCATGCAACCTCCCTATGTACGTTATGGTATAGATGTGGGCTGGAATCTTCACACCACCCTGACAGAGGTCTATTGTCACAAACCTGAAGTTGTCTTCACGTTTTAATTTCCAGTACGACCTTAAATTGTGCCAAAATGTAACTGCCCCTTTATTTAAGGTGGGACGGGAAATTCAGATAAGAAGCCAACTTGTTCCCCCTCCATCTAGGTGAGCAAACGCACCAGGCAGTTCGGTAAGCACATTGTGCACAGCCATTTTTTTAAACTAGCCTTGGGTTTGTCGAAAGGAACCTTCTATGAACCTTCTAGGAAAGCTATGCACCATTATTCGAGCGTCTGTAGAGCCAAGTGATTTCACTCATCACCCACCTGGAACCACTGAAGGGAACCGCAACTGCATTATACAAGCTGGCCATGCCATGGTGGGTGAAGCGTGTGATGTACCAGCAGTTCACCATTGTGTTTAAACTGTGTGCCAAGCAATAAGATCAGTTGGGACTGAACCATGTGACCTCCTGCAGTGTTCGCTCAGGTGTGCAAGTTCTCAGTGATTTAGGAGGTTTGCTTGGTGCTGATTGGTGGGATGTAATCTTCCATTGTGCTACAGGAGAGTCATCCCACCAGTGTAAACTAAAACAGCCCCACCTGGATGATCGCCGGTTGTGTACATTTGATTTTTGGCCAGACTTCCTTTAACCCTTCTCTCCCCTCCACCCCCTGCTGCCCTGCTTCCTCTCCTCGTATAGCCTTCCGCACTGAGGTCAGAGCGGAGCACAGGACAGGCAGGTCCCCCAGTATGACAGGTTAGACCCTCTGTTTTTACCCAGCCCCTGTCCATCCTGCCTGCCTTACCGTCCCTCACCACTAGGGGGACATGCTGGTGTCTATATGTTCATTATCCACGTCTGTCCTGTTCTAGTTGTGTTTTGTGTGACTAGTTTTGTTTTTTTGTTTTTTTAGTTTGTTTAATTGTTAAGTTGATCTGGTTTAGTCATGGTGCATGTTTATCATGAACTGGGTGCTGTGAAAAGCAGACAAAAACGAAAACAAGAAATCTCTTCTTGTAGGGCTGAACGATTTGGGAAGAATACCTAATTGGGATTTTCCTGATCAGTGTTGCGACTGCGGTTTTAAAATTCCAAATATTCTCTGGGAACTGAAGTCCAGGCTTGTTATTTGCTCAGTAAGGAAAGACCATCCCTCCCCTCTAACTGAGGTTGTGATGTCACAGGGTATAGTTGTTTAACTGCCTCTGATTGGTCTAACTCATCTACAGGCTCTGATATTTTGTTATAGTTCCCCATATAAGATTTTCACTATAAAGTCGGTGAATCTTTCAGCCCTACTTCTTAGCATCATATCTGCTTGGGTTTCCCATCTATTTGCTGACCTCTGCTATTTTAAGGTTTTTATATCTGCTTATGTACTTTTTAAAATATCTATGTCGTTCTTTGGTGACCATATTTTGTTATTCTCTTTTATTTATATTTATTTGAACCATTTTAATGTCATTTTCAGTTTATTTTAATTTCATCCTTTATCGTTTTATTTGTTTGCTATCAGAAGAAAACCTTAAACAACGTTTTAATTTAATTTAATTTAATTTAATTTAATTTAATTTAATTTAATTTAATTTAATTTAATTTAATTTATAAAGTTTTATTTATTAATGTAATTGTTTATTTATTTATTTATTTATATATATTTATTGTATTTATTTTTTATATGTAGTTATTTATAATTTATTTTGTTTGTTTGTTTGTTTATTTATTTATTTATTCATTAATTTATTAATTTGTTCATTCATTAATTTATAAACTGTTCATTACATAATTGTACAAGGCCATCCAAGTTATGTTAGAATTCTGTAATAAATGGACCGATACCAAGTAATTCAATTATATTCCAAGTTTTGTTTTGGAGATAATGGTTTTGCTGTGACAGGGATGGTATATGTTATGTTCCTATTGCTCCTTTTTTATTTTTAATCTCTTCGTCATTCTGTTTGTGCTGCTGTCTGTGACTGCTCCCGTGAAATGCAGTTGTCCACCTGAACTGATAAAGTACACCTTTACCTCTACCCCATCTGCAGGTACAGAGTCGGCTCGTTCCCGTTCGGCCCGTAGCGGTACCTCTACACCCCGTACTCCCGGTTCCAGCGCCATCACCCCCGGCACTCCGCCCAGCTACTCCTGTCGCACCCCGGGCACCCCCCGCACCCCGGGCACCCCCAAATCCCTCAGCCTGCTGTCTCAGGAGAAGAAGGTGGCTATCATTCGCACGCCCCCAAAATCGCCCGCCACCACACCCAAGCAGTTGCGTGTCATCAACCAGCCGCTGCCTGATCTCAAGAACGTCAAGTCCAAGATCGGCTCCACCGACAACATCAAATACCAGCCCAAAGGAGGCCAGGCAAGTCTAAGCACTACTGCTACGCCCTCTGATGGTGCAAGTGGTCAGTCAGCTGCTCTCTTGGCCTTCACTATGGCCTTCTCTTGGTCCTGGATTGTATCTTCACAGGGCTTCAAAGTGAAATGCCCTACAGGCTCACTATCCAAGATAAATGTTGTTGGAAATTAGCCTTACATATGCAAGAGGTATAAATATTTTATTTTAATAATATGATATTATATATTTTTACCCTAATAAGACAATTAAAAACGTGGGTAACCCGTTTTTATGAATCAGCCATTTATAATGCATTATAAGGATCTATGAAACCTTTAGAATGCTTTATAATACCAGACATAAGCCTGTGACTGTGCATAAATATTCATAACCAAACACACTGTTATAACACAATAGCATAACCCTTCATAACCCTAATGAACACTTATAAGCCTTCTCTGCAGACATTCAGTAAAGTCATTATAGATCAGCCCTATGAACGAATGCATTGTGTGACTAAATGGATGAAGCTTCATGACACGCCTCTTACCAACAATGTATAGGACAAATCAAATTTAACATGTTAGATGGTAACACTTTCTGTCAATCAGGTATCCATAATGCATTATAAGTGCATTCATAAACATCTATAAGGCATTCGTAAGGCTTTATAATACTTGACATAAGCCTTTATAACTCTAAATAAATGTTTATAATCATGTGCATAAAATGTTATAACATCACAGTATAAGGCTTTATAGCACAAAGTGCTATAATGCATTATAATATGTATCTATATTTCCAGTTGTTAATATTTCTGCTGAGACCCGTATCATAAAGCCTTATAACCAATGTTGAGTTTATTTACATGATGCTTTGAAGATCCACAGTGATGCCCTCATACTTTTTAATGGCTCCAAGTATTTTCAAAATATAAAATATTTTGTAAGTGCACATAACCCTTAATAACCACCTATAAGGCTTCTTTACAGACTTTAGGTAAAGTGATGTTATTGATATGTTATGAGCTCATAACAACTAAATTAATACAAAAAACAGTATGCCAGTTATAGTGAGGGCATCACTATGGATCTTTAAAGCATCATGTAAATAAACTCAACATTGGTTATGAAGCTTTATGATGCGGGTCTCAGCAGTCATTTTAAGAACTGGAACAAAATATATATTATAGTGCATTATGACAGTGCTATAAAGCTTTATACTGTGATGTCAAAGTTTTATATCCGTGATTATAAACATTTATCTACAGTTACAAAGGCTTATGTCAAGTATTATAAAGCATTATGAATGCTTTATAGATGTTTATAAATGCAGTTATAATGCATTATAGATACCTGATTCATAGAAAGTGTTACCTGTTATATCTCTTTGTGCCATGAAGCCTTATAATGTAACATTATACTGGCCTACGAATGTGATGATGAACAGTTATGTACAAAGGGTTATGTCAAGCATTATGAAACATTATGAATGCTTTATAGATCTTTATGAATGCACTTTTAATGCCTGATTCATAGAAACCATGTTTTGCAGTATGGTTATAATGGATGTAGAGCATTTTGGCATGAAGCTCCTTCATTATGACTGTTTTTTAATACAGGGTGTCTTTTTATTAAATATTTAAATAACCAATGACATACCAGGACACAAATCTAATATGGGCAGAGCTTACCTGCATCTCTCTAATACACCTGTGCTTTGTCCCTGGATAGGTTTATAGTACCCGTGTCCTTCCTGTCTTGTCTTTAGTGTCTTGTCTTTTGCTGTTTGTTGCCTTGTGTCCCTACTTGTCCTTTTCACTGTGTCCCAGCTTATGGTTTTAAATAGCAGGTGTCGGAGACGTCTGTAATCTCTGTTGGTCTTAGTTTAAGGATGGAGAGTGAGGATGGTGCGTATCGAAACGTAGGTGCTGTAATGTTGCTGTACCTTTATATCGTAGCTGTCCAATGAAAAACAAGTATCTCCAAAATGCCAGCTTTACAGGAGAAGGCAAAAACCTCATGAGGTTGTAATGGAAGTCAATGGGACCGGACTTTTTCCCAGGGGATTTTGGGTCATTGCTGTTGGTCCGTTATTCATGAAATTTCCGCACAGTGTTAACAGCAGCTGCTGTGTTCAGAAGATGCATGAAGGTAAAAATCAACAGAAAAGGAGACACTGGTTTTTCATTGGACAGGGTCGATACTGTAACCCTGCATATGGATTCTAAAGAGGTGCGGGTGGTAATGCGCACACACACACATACAGATGGGTGACAAAGACCATGCACTCAAGTACATGTTACAGGCCGGAATAGTTAACTTTGTTGCTCCGCCCACATATTTGTGGTAGGCGAATGACGGCAAGCTGTATTTCAATCGATTTTAAAGGAACAGCAACAGAAATAATTCACCATCAGAATGCTCCATCATAAGTTCAATTTTCCCAGTGTTTGCTGTCGACCACAGTGGTGGAGCAATCAGATATTGAACCAGATATGGCTAAGCATATAACTGTGTAAAGTTTGGTGGAGGGGGGATTATGGTGTGGGGGTGTTGTCCAGGAGTTGGGCTCCGCCCCCTAGTTCCAGTAAAGGGCGCTCTTAATGCTTCAGCAGACCAAGAGACTCTGGGCAGCTCATGCTCCCAACTTTGTGGGGCCAGTTTGGGGACGGCCCCTTAATGTTCCAAATTGACCGCACACCAGTGCACAAAGCAAGCTCCATGAAGACATGGATGAGCGAGTCTGGTGTGGAGGAACTGGACTGGCCTGCACAGAGTCCTGACCTCAACCCAATAGAACACCTTTGGGATGAATTAGAGCGGAGACTGCGAGCCAGGCCTTCTCGTCCAACATCAGTGTCCAGCCATACTAATGTGCTTCTGGAGGAATGGTCAGAAATTCCCATAACCACACCTACACCTTGTGGAAAGCCTTCCCGGAAGAGATGAAGCTGTTATGGCTGCAAAGGATGGGCCGACATCATATTAAACCCTGTGGAATGGATGTCACTATTGGAGCCAATGCAGTTTTAGTGTATATCAGAGTGGGCTCGCTGTGTTCGGCTGGCTCGTGGTGGCCCAGAGCTTTACTGAGATACTTGATATTGGTTTTCCTTGGATTTATTACCCGTCTGTGTATAGATGGATCTCCACACAAATGTACTCTATTCTAGTTTAGGGGTTTCGCTCACAGACCGGGCTCCTTGCGTGGAATAAACTCGAACCCGCCGAGCGTTCCGACACGTACACAGTATTTTGTCAAGGGAAATCAGCTTGTAAGAGTGCAGCACAGCAGCCTGACTGCAGGGTGTGTGATGGCACTGACGTGTTTATGTCTGGCTCATGGGGTCGTCTGGCTCATGGGGTCATCTGGCACATGTGCGGCAGCGCAGAGAAACCAATCACACTCAGACACACAACAAAATCAGACTCGGACAGCATGCAAGCCAGAAGGGCTCGGCTGGAGCATGGCAGGCAGCAAATGCTCCGTGTTCGCCGAGTACAGAGTCATATCATGGTCTCATGAAACGGGACACATGGAAATCAAAGGGGTTTGGCTGGGGTAGCTGGAGACACAGCTAGTCCCAGGTTACGGTACTTATGGACATGTCATTGTATACAGACGTCCTTTGACCCGGACTCTAGAGGCCAGTTGAAGTCCTTACTGTGCAGCCGGGCTAGACACTCACTGAGGGTCACTGAGGGACAGGAGAGCCATGGGGTAAGCAAGAGGTTGCGTAACTCTTCCAGCAGTCTGGAGCTGTCTGGCCCAAAATACGCATGCACCCCCGCCTGACTGAAAGTGTCTCTGTGGTGCACAGCTCCCACACATGGCCTAATCGGCTGTGACACCGGGCACGGCACACACTCTGGGCTGAGCGACTGGGCATCTGCTGGCCATGGCTAGACTGTATGTCCAACTGAGTGGGTGATTTAAGGAGGAGCATGTTAGGCTCGCACCAACACAAGGACCCTTTGGGGTACTATGTAGAACCACATACAGGACGAGCAGACAGACTCAGGTACGCAAATGGTTCTTTGCGTGTCTGTGTTTTTATAGAACCGTCATTTTTACTAACAGTGCATCTTTTCATAGAGTCCTCAGTGCTCAGAGTTGTCTTGGTGTGGCATCCAGCATTAGCAGCAGTGGAGTCGCTACAGTCTCTGATCCACCTTTTACCCTGTGTGTCGTTTTATGTGTCACAGACAGCGATTCTGGCTGGGCTGGAGTTGTAGGGGTTAAGCAGAGACCTCACTTGAGAGAAGGGCAGGGAGGTGATGAGCACTTGCCTATGCTCCAGTGCACTCTTCTCCTCCGGTGAACAATTGGTGAAAGTCATCGAGGCATGTTTTTACTTTTGGCAGACGTTTTGTCTGTGCTCTCACATGTACGCAGTTTGTCTTTTACCCTGAGGGCGTTTTCACACAGCTCCCGGATACACACCCAGGACGGATTCTGAGGTCGTTTAGTGGAGGGGCTTGTTATCTCCGGTTTCCCTTTACACAAAAATTCTATCAGAGCACATTCTGCATGGAGGTGTGCAAAATAGTCCAACTCTTTACTGGATTGGTGTCCATATAACACATTCATAACATCATACATAAACACTTTATAACATATTAATGAATGTTTAAATCAACATTCATAAAGTGTACCTGTTTTATGTTATTTTATTGAAAGTCTTTTTTTTTTCAAAATAAAAGTCCTCATATATTAGTTTAATTTATTAGTATTTTTAAAATTCATCATTAAAATGTTATATGGTTAGTAATTTAAATATAATATATTGTCGCTGTCCAATTAAAAATACGTATCTCATTTTTTGTTAATTTTAACATCATTTGAACACAGCAGCTGCTGTTTACGCTGAGTGAAAACTTCAGGTTGAATAGACCAACAGAAATGGGCCGAAGCTGCTTGAACAGACGTCTGGTTCCATTGACTTCCATTAAAGTTAATGGAATTTTATTTCCAGTGAAATGTTTAATTTCTGGACAGATGAAATAAATATCTGCCGTTTGAACAGAAAGTGCTTCGACACTTTTAGTCTAGACTTCTATGTGTTTTGCTTTTTGTTATTCTTCTACTCAAGGTCACAGAGTAGTTACCCAACATAAACCTATGCACACGCTGTTGTTACCCTCATCATATAGCAATACTGCTGGGACACAAGACTTACCTCCCTCTCTAACGTCCCCCGTAACACCCGTTTCCTTTTCTCATGGACCCCCTCCTTTCTTGCCTCGACTTAATTGACTGACTGAATTAATGAAAGACGTTTTTGAACTGAAGCCATTCAGTATGCTGTCTCTCTTCTTCCAATGTAACTTCATAAGGGACTGGACAGTACGAATATGAATGATATGAATGTCAAGGTATGAATATCAATGGTAATTATATTCTCTTAAAATGTTATATTAATAACTTGAAAAAATCTATATTTATATATATATATATATATATATATATATTTTTTTTTTTTTTTTTTTTTTTTAAGACAATAGGGCATCATGTAAAGATGTTAATTTGGTATATCATAATTATAATAATAACAATATTGTTACAGCAAGCCAAACAGGAAATAATGAATAAACTTTAATATATAAAAAAGGTTATATATATATATATATATATTTTTTTTTTTTTTTAAACAATAGGGCATCATGTAAAGATGTTAATTTGGTATATCATAATTATAATAATAATTTTATATTATATATATATAATATTGTTACAGCAAGCCAAGCAGGAAATAATTAATAAAGTTCCTGATTTTTAAATATAATATTAAAAAAATATGATATCATATACTACATAGTTGCTTAATATATACATTTTTTTTTTTTTTAAGACCAATAGGGCATCAATGTACAAAGCAGATGTTAATTCGATTCATATTCAACAGAAATCAAGCAGGTCCGAAGTGCCTAAAGACGAACTCAGGTAGGCATGACTCTGGAGTTAAATGAGGTTTTTGCCCTTTCCTGAACAGCTGGCATTCTGGAGATGCCTGTTTTTCCTTGGACAGCGACGATAAAGTTCATTATTTAAAAGTGGCCTACTCGTCAGGGTTTGAGAAAACAAGTCTTTTAATTGCACTAATTTAATTTCTGAACGTCGCTTTCTCCTCTAACCTGCAGCAAGAGGCTTCCATAGAACTACATCCACCACTTTCTACCACTCCGACCTAGCCCACTGTGTTGCTTCTCCTTCCATAGCTCCCTCCCTGCTGCCGTTACTGTGCTGTCGTCCATCTCCTCTGAGCGAGAGCGTGCTGATGTGTATTGCTGGTGCATGGCCGGCTTGTGTGTGTTTCCATCATCGTTAAACGAAGCGCGTGTTTCTGTATTTCTCTAGATTCAGATTTTAAACCAGAAGCTGGACCTCACTCACATACAGTCAAAGTGCGGATCCAAGGATAACCTGAAGCATTCTCCCCATGGAGGAAACGTATGTACTGCCCCCTCCCTCCCTCCGTCCCTCCCTCCACCTGTGTCTCTTTCTTTCCCTCTCCAGAGACCATCTGCTGCTGGTGCAGACGGCCCAGTCCAGTATGCGGCCTACTGCTCCAATCACTCAAATGCAGCATGGCCAGTCTTCAGTCTTGACACCTTGGCCAGTTTTCAGTCCACCAAGTTTCTTCCTAGTCTTCCTTCCTGGTCTTTCTTCCTAGTCTTTCTTCCTAGTCTTCCTTCCTAGTCTTCCTTTCTAGTCTTCCTTCCTAGTCTCCCTTCCTGATCTGCCCTAGTCTTTCTAGCTCAGGTGCTCCAAACACCAAACCCGCTGTGCTGCTCTTTCCTGGTTCAGCTCTTTCTCTGCATGGACTTCAACTCTTCTGCTCTTATGGACATCTAAATATCAATATTGCTCAATGTTGACTGTGTTCCTTTACCCTCCCACACAGCATCCACTTCTTTTAAAGAACTCACTTTCAAACACGTTCAAGAATGGTGTTGCACCTGTAATGTTCAGCCTTAGTTGGTTTAGCTGGTGTTCTGCTTCCCACCATCCAAAGAACCCCAAACACGTTCAATGGTGTTGAGTTTCTGGACTCGTGGGTGTTCTGACAACACCAGCAGCTTCTTTGTTAGATATGCCTGTCTCCTTTTCTCAGTGAGGAGCTTCCTGAACAGCTTTGTCTTTTTAGAGTGGTTGAAGGATGGACAGAAGCTCCTGTGGATGTTCTCAGATCTGAAGCAAGAGTGGAGTCTGATGATCTCACTCATCATACACTGTATCAGCTCCACTGACCATACAGGAGCACTCTGTGGTTCTACAGGTCCAGACTGGAGTCCATCTGTTTCTCTGTATACTGTATTACCCTGTTCTTTAATGGTCAGGACCCCCACAGGACCACCACAGAGCAGGTATGATGTGGGTGGTGGATTGTTCTCAGCACTGCAGTGACACTGACGTGGTGGTGGTGTGTTAGTGTGTGTGGTGCTGGTGTGAGTGGATCAGACACAGCAGTGCTGCTGGAGTGTTTAGACACTGTGTCCACTCACTGTCCACTCTATTAGACACTCTTACCTTGCTGGTCCACCTTGTAGATGGACAGTCAGAGACGATAGCTCATCTGCTGCTGCACAGTGCAGTGTTGGTCACCCTCTAGTCCTTTATCAGTGGACACAGGACGATGCTCACAGGACGCTTTCCTCAGGACGCTGCCCACAGGATGGTGCCCACAGGACGCTGTTGGCTAGGTAGTTTGGGTTGTTGGACGATTCTCAGTCCAGCAGTGACACTGAGGTGTCCAGCAGCACTGCTGTGTCTGATCCACTCACACCAGCACAACGCACACTAACACACCACCACCATGTCAGTGTCACAGCAGTGCTGAGAATGATCCACCCCCCACATCATACCTGCTCTGTGGTGGTCCTGTGGGGGTCCTGACCATTGAAGAACAGGGTAATACAGTGGCTGGTGGGTGTAGTGTTTAATCCCTGTTGCCTGGAGTGTGAGGAAGCTGACTGTTTGGAAGCCTGGATTAGGTGACACCGTTCCTTACCTTCCATAAACTGCTGAAACGCACAACACAGCCGAAAGAAGTTGAAGACGAGACACAGCTTGCCTGTGGTGTCCTCTGACCGCCCTGCCCACTCTGACAGTGCATGTCCACTGATGTGAACTGTCAGCAGGTGTCTGTCCGTCTGGTTCGGCTGACTCATGTCTGTCTCTCGATCAGAGCTGCTTCTACTCTGTCTCCTCCAGCAGCAAGTAAGCAGTCGGTGTGATGTGGAGTCAGTGTTGCAGTGCAGTTTGAGCAGATCAGTTGCTCTTCAGAGGCTGTGTGCTTTTAGTGTCCTGTCAGGTGTCCGGTTAGATTACTGCTGGTGGATGAGCTGTGTGTGCATGAGCATGTTTGTGTGCACTAAGTCAAGTGCAGGGCAGAGCACAGCAGTGAGTGTTGGTCAGTTTTTGGGGTGATGCATTAGAGAATAGCATGTCGGTGTAATGTGCTGTAGTGGGCGGTATAGTGGGTCATCCAGTTAACTAGTTAACTAGCTTTAGTTAAGATCATGGATAGGGCTGCCCACCGCTCCAGGCTGGCCATCACCTCACGGATGGGTTAAATGTGGACACAGATGACAAGAAATGGCTCACTGTACCTACAAAAACTGTACTAAGTTTAATGTGTTAACATGCTGCTGTGAATGTCCGGTTGGCAGTAACTGGGTGAGTGTGAGATGTGTTAGTGTGCTGTAAGTAGTGTGTTGGTGTACAGTAACTCGGTAAGTGTAATGTGTTAGTGTCCTGTAAGTAGCGTGTCGGTGTACAGTAACTCGGTAAGTGTGATGCGTTAGTGTGCTGTA
Source organism: Prochilodus magdalenae (assembly GCA_024036415.1). Taxonomy (NCBI): domain Eukaryota; kingdom Metazoa; phylum Chordata; class Actinopteri; order Characiformes; family Prochilodontidae; genus Prochilodus; species Prochilodus magdalenae. Next base: position 108,820 of record JAMWET010003129.1, read on the forward strand.
AGTAGTGTGTCGGTGTACAGTAACTCAGTAAGTGTAATGCGTTAGTGTACTGTAAGTAGAGTGTTGGTGTACAGTGACTCAGTAAATGTAATGTGTTAGTGTGCTGTAAGTAGTGTGTTGGTGTACAGTAACTCAGTAAGTGTAATGTGTTAGTGTGCTGTAAGTAGCGTGTTGGTGTACAGTAACTCAGTAAGTGTAATGTGTTAGTGTGCTGTAGTAGCGGTTGGTGTACAGTAACTCAGTAAGTGTAATGTGTTAGTTGTACTGGTAAGTAGCGTGTTGGTGTACAGTAACTCGGTAAGTGTAATGCGTTAGTGTACTGTAAGTAGTGTGTTGGTGTACAGTAACTCAGTAAGTGTAATGCGTTAGTGTGCTGTAAGTAGTGTGTTGGTGTACAGTAACTCAGTAAGTGTAATGTGTTAGTGTACTGTAAGTAGCGTGTTGGTGTACAGTAACTCAGTAAGTGTGATGCGTTAGTGTGCTGTAAGTAGTGTATTGGTGTACAGTAACTCAGTAAGTGTAATGCGTTAGTGTGCTGTAAGTAGTGTGTTGGTGTACGGTAACTCGGTAAGTGTAATGCGTTAGTGTACTGTAAGTAGTGTGTTGTTGTACAGTAACTCAGTAAGTGTAATGTGTTAGTGTACTGTAAGTAGTGTTAGTGTACAGTAGCTCAGTAAGTGTAATGTGTTAGTGTGCTGTAAGTAGTGTGTTGGTGTACAGTAACTCAGTAAGTGTAATAAGTGTACTGTAAGTTAGCGTGTGTGTTAGTGTGCAGTAAGTGTAGTTGTAAGTAGTGTGTTGTTGTACAGTAACTCAGTAAGTGTAATGTGTTAGTGTGCTGTAAGTAGTGTGTTGGTGTACGGTAACTCGGTAAGTGTAATGCGTTAGTGTACTGTAAGTAGTGTGTTGGTGTACGGTAACTCAGTAAGTGTGATGTGTTAGTGTACTGTAAGTAGGGTGTTGTTGTACAGTAACTCAGTCGAGTGTCAGTAAGTGTAAATGTGTACAGTTCATGTACTGTGTTTAGTGTAGCGTGTTGGTGTTTAGTGTACGGTGTAGTAACTCAGTAAGTGTAATGTGTTAGTGTGCTGTAAGTAGCGTGTTGGTGTGCAGTAACTCAGTAAGTGTAATGTGTTAGTGTGCTGTAAGTAGTGTGTTGGTGTACAGTAACTCAGTAGGTGTAATGTGTTAGTGTGCTGTAAGCAGTGTGTTGGTGTACAGTAACTCAGTAAGTGTAATGCGTTAGTGTGCTGTAAGTAGTGTTAGCGTACAGTAACTCAGTAAGTGTAATGTGTTAGTGTACTGTAAGTAGTGTGTTGGTGTACAGTAACTCAGTAAGTGTAATGCGTTAGTGTGCTGTAAGTAGTGTGTTGGTGTACGGTAACTCAGTAAGTGTAATGCGTTAGTGTGCTGTAAGTAGTGTGTTGGTGTACGGTAACTCAGTAAGTGTAATGTGTTAGTGTACTGTAAGTAGCGTGTTGGTGTACAGTAACTCAGTAAGTGTGATGCGTTAGTGTACTGTAAGTAGTGTGTTGGTGTACAGTAACTCAGTAAGTGTAATGCGTTAGTGTGCTGTAAGTAGTGTGTTGGTGTACGGTAACTCAGTAAGTGTAATGCGTTAGTGTGCTGTAAGTAGTGTGTTGGTGTACACTAACTCAGTAAGTGTAATGTGTTAGTGTACTGTAAGTAGTGTGTTGGTGTACAGTAACTCAGTAAGTGTAATGTGTTAATGATCTTATTATAGTGTTGTTGTACAGTAACTCAGTAAGTGTAATGTGTTAGTGTGCTGTAAGTAGTGTGTTGGTGTACAGTAACTCAGTAAGTGTAATGTGTTAGTGTACTGTAAGTAGTGTTAGTGTACAGTAACTCAGTAAGTGTAATGTGTTAGTGTGCTGTAAGTAGCGTGTTGGTGTACAGTAACTCAGTAAGTGTAATGTGTTAGTGTGCTGTAAGTAGCGTGTTGGTGTACGGTAACTCAGTAAGTGTAATGTGTTAGTGTACTGTAAGTAGTGTGTTGGTGTACAGTAACTCAGTAAGTGTAATGTGTGAGTGTACTGTAAGTAGTGTGTTGGTGTACAGTAACTCAGTAAGTGTAATGCGTTAGTGTGCTGTAAGTAGTGTGTTGGTGTACGGTAACTCAGTAAGTGTAATGTGTTAGTGTGCTGTAAGTAGTGTGTTGGTGTACAGTAACTCAGTAAGTGTAATGTGTTAGTGTGCTGTAAGTAGTGTGTTGGTGTGCAGTAACTCAGTAAGTGTAATGTGTTCGTGTACTGTAAGTAGTGCGTGGGTGTTCAGTAACTCAGTAAGTGTAATGTGTTAGTGTGTAAGTGTGTAGTAGCTTGGGGAGGTATTACACACAATTAGGTACGTTTCAGGAACAGGTGACTCGTTTAATTGTCTGGTGAGCTTATATAAATGATGTGTCAGCAGTGAATGCCTCGTGAGATGACGGAGAGTTGATGTGCTGATGAAGTACAGTGTCACTCTGCAGCTCCTATGATGTTGATGTGTCTGCATGTTTTTGCTGTGAAGCTGTAATGCTGCGTGCTTTACCTCTGGGTCCCACTGCGATTGTGCATGTGCGTGCGGTTCTTTCTCCAGGCAGGCTATGGGTTTGGTGTCTTTCTGCCCCCAGGGCAGCACCTTGCGCTCCATTCTGACTTTTTGTTTTTCATTATACTCTCAGGTTTTCCAGCACCAGTCTAATCACAGTGCTCCACTCTTGACCTTTAGGTTGTTGTCAAAGCAAACATTAGCGCAGAGCTGCCGAAGACCGAAGGCTTGTTATTAAGTTCGCTTTTCTCCAGGAATGTAATGACAGATCTGCGTACTTTTTAATATTAGACGTTTTATTTGAGTTATGGAGCCGTGCCGTCTCAGCCACCCTTCCCCAGGGTTTTTTTTTTTTTCTTCATGGCGCTTTTTTTCCAAATCCAGGGTCATTATGTGTCAACGTGTATAATATAAGCTTACATTTTTTTTCAACAGGTACAAATTCAGTCCAAGAAGCTTGACCTTAGCCATGTGACCTCCAAATGCGGATCACTGGACAACATCCGCCACAGGCCAGGTTAGCAGATCAGCTTGCACTTCGTTTACTAGGAGATTTCTAGTCAAGTGTGATAAAATACGCCATGTCATCCGGATGAAAGTTTTCCAATTTACTGCACGGGCTGTGCACTACCGTTTGGCAGAGCAACAGCACCACCTGCTGGTCAGAGCTTTGCCTGCCTGACGGGGCTCAGTCAGACTGGATGCAGTGCATGCTGTAGGGAGAAAGACCATTCAAACGAATAAAATGCAAATATGATACATAAACATAATCAGTAAGGTCATCATGTAACCACTCATGTGTTTGATATGCACTCATTGTCAATAGAATAGCTGCACAGATAGCTGCACCCAGAAGGAATCAACCGTCAGGAATGAAACTTGGTGGGTAGGTTTGACATTGTGAGACATGCCAACGTTTCAAGTTTCACACCGGCCGTGTACCGTCGTCTCTGTACCTGACTGACCCAACAGTCACCATTCTGGACATTCAGTGAGCAGTGATGTCCTCCATGAGTCATCCTGTTAGTGCAGCACCATTGGCAGACGGCTCCACCAGGCAGGACTACATGCACACAGACCGTTACGACGACTGTCCTTAACACCACGTCACCGTCACCAAAGACTGCAGTGGTGTCGTACCAGACTGTCATGGAGTGACTCAGGATGGCAGCGGGTCATCTTCAGTGACGAGTCCCGCTTTAGTCTTGGTGGAGACGCCCAACGAATCCGTGTGTGGAGGCACCGTGGTCAGCACCAAGATGAACGGCTTGTTGTCACAGATCCAGAAGGCCTGGTGTCACTCCACCTCCACCCCTACATCTGCAGGAACTGCGTGAGGATGTTCAAGCCATTAGGAACTCCATGCCAAGATGTCTTGCATGTTACATTAGCAAACACGGTGGCCCGACGCCATACTGAGAGACAGACTTCTGTATGTGTAGCTCAATAAATATTGATCATATCAGTCTAAATTCATCATCAGTTATTGGTCCTGGTCACCTTTATCTTCCTTCCCAACAGCACCGCATTCCCACACCTCCTTCTGGGTGCAGCTATACTTTTTGATGATGAGTGTGTATATCCTAACTGGTGGTCAGACTGTTTTAGTGTTCCTCAAATTTAAAAAATAAAATTACAAAAGAACAGAACTCAAAGGTTCAATTGGGTTAAATATGGTCTGTTGATTTTTGTTGTCTGCTGTCTTGGCTTCTCTACACCAACAGGGGGCGGTAATGTGCGCATTGAGAGCGTGAAGCTGGACTTCAAAGACAAAGCCCAAGCCAAGGTGGGCTCTCTGGATAATGCTCACCATGTGCCAGGGGGAGGACATGTACTGGTGAGAGATCCACAGTACGCTGCAGCTTTAAACCAATACTCTAACAACCAAACTCATGCCTCATTCCGGTGTCTCGTCAACCTCATCAACACACTGTTTCAACCTTTCTCCCAGAAACCAAGTCAGTTAGGCAAGATATGGGAGCCAGAGTTTGTGTAGATTTGCGGTAGGGCTAATGTCGTCGCTGTCCTTAGAAAAACATGTATCTCCATTTTTGTAGATTTTTACTTTTATGCCTCATTTGATCACATGAGCTGCTGTTTACACTGTGAGGAAATTTCATGAAGAATGGACCAACGGAAATGGCCCAAAGCTGTTTGGAAAGATGTCTGGTTCCATTGACTTCCATGCAAATTAAATTTGTTTTTTGCCTCTCCTGTAAAGTTGATATTTTGGAGATACCTGTTTTTCTTTGGACAGTGATGATATGTTTTATGACCTGAGTGAAATATATCTGAGTAATTGGACTGTCTGTCAGTACTAGAGAGACCCAAACTTCTGAAACCAAATTCCTGTGTGTGAACATACTCGGCCAATAAACCTGATTCTGATACTACTCTTATGCATTATAGTGGAACACTTGTGCTATACTTGCCTATTATTAAACAAAAGACTTTTATTCTGTTCCATATCCAAGAAAAGTATAAGATTAGATTAGATGCCTTTATTGCCATTGCACAGTGTACAACAAAACTGAGCTTCCATTTGTCCTCCCTACTTTTTCATTAACGCCTAAAACCCTAAGCCTGGCCTTTGTAGGCAGTTTGCATGGGCTTATCCCATTCTTGACAAGTCAAGGTCAAAGTGAACGTTATTGTCATTCAGACTATATAACAAGTAGGTCACAGCTGAATGAGACTGGGTTTCTCCAGACTCTGATCTGCCAATATAACATAAAGACAAGTGCACATAGACAACAGGTAGATGCTGAGTAACTATGCTGTGCTACACCAATAAGAGTCTTTGGGCAAGACTCCTAACACTGCATTGGCCTACCTGTAATATGATTAACCTTGTAAGTCGCTCTGGAAAAGAGCGTCAGCTAAATACCATAAATGTAAATTTAATGTAAATGTACACCGCATAGACAGACAGGAAATAAACATGGAACATTTGAAATATGTGAACGTTGTACACAAGGGTGGCACTGTTGTAAACAGTGTGAACATTATAACATTAACTATATACTATAACAATTGGACCAATAGGCATTGAATAAGAAGTCAGGAAAGGGTTAACTCCCAGACAGGATAACCCAAATACTGTAGTTGTATGTTAACCCTTTAGGGAAGCTCGTGATGGAGTCATCCATACTGCCTACAAAGTGTAGATTTGGGGTTCTAGTAACTAAGTGCCTAGCTATATCAAATGAAACTCCCCACATCTATGCTAATCCATTTTGGTGCAAGGAGTATTACCACCATATGTGGCTACAGCCATATTAACAGTAGTCTGGGAACTTGTCTGGACTTTTTGACCACTTATTGTGGATTTGGTGTAGGTGTAAATGGGTAACTACACCTCTGTTCAGGGTTTCAATAGCATAAAGCCGGTTTGTAGGATTAGCATGAAGCTAAAAGGCTATAATGCTAATAAATAATGTTGTGTAAAATAGTGTACAGTGCTGTAGAAGATGTCACATCAAGAATGACGTTGGAATAGAATTATAATCCAGAGTTTTGAGTCTCATTTCACACCATTCTTCATTCATTAAATTCTTGTTGGGTGGCATGGTGGTGCAGTGGGTAGGGCTGACCCCTCAGATGAAGGGCCTGGGAGGTCCTGTCTGTGTGGAGTTGCATGTTTCCCTGCAGGTTTCCTCCCAAACTCCAAAGACATGGAGTCAGGTGCATTGGAGATGCTAAATTGCCCCCATGGTTTGACAGGTCATGTGTGCCCTGTGCTGGACTGGCAGCCCATCCAGGGTGCTTCCTGCCTACTGCCCAGTGAACGCTGGGATAGGCTCCAGCACTCCCCAAAAGGATAAGCGGCTTAGCAGATGGATGAATGAACCCACAACATGACTTACTTATGCGACACTGATGTTTCACACACAGAGCCCCTAGCAGCATTTCTGATTGGTCAGGACCGCCACGTTTTCTGAGATAGCAGCATAAGCTCCACTGCTACTGAATTTCAAACTTGTCTGTCCCGAGTCTTGTCTGTCACCAGCCATCTCCACGGCTGCTCCGCTTTAAGGCCCAGTTCTGACTCCTCCTGGTCTTTTCCCCCCTGCCTTCCAGATCGAAAGCCACAAACTGATGTTCCGTGAGACGGCCAAGGCGCGAGTGGACCACGGGGCGGAGATTGTGAGCCAGTCGCCCGGCCTTTCGGGTGGCACCTCGCCCCATCGCCACAGCCACATGTCCTCATCTGGCAGCATCAACCTGCTGGAATCTCCGCAGCTGGCAACGCTGGCTGAGGATGTGACCGCCGCCCTGGCCAAACAGGGACTGTGAAACCCCATCCCACCCATTCACCCCAGCTCCAGCTAAGACACCCAGCTACAGCCACCACTCAGCTATCCCTCTGCCCCTCCTCCTCCGTCTCCAGGGGCTTATTTTATAAAGCAGGATTTCTCAGTTACACCCCCATCCATCCCGAGTCTCAAACACAGGTTTCCAGCCTTTATCGTTTACCTGATCCATCAGTTACGGTTCCCCGGACTTTACGATACTTAGAAACAACTGATCTTTAGGAAATAGCAGCCAGTGGGCCATTTAGTAGTGTACCCGCCCGCTAGTTTGGGGCTCCATACTTCAGATATAACCCATAGAGATCAAGTTGACCAATCCTGGAATAGCAAAGCTAAGGAACATCCCTAACACTGGCACAAGGTATCCTTTTGCATCACTGAGAGGTCCTGCTTTGTGAAACTAGCCCCTGGTCAGTAGTCTCCTTTAGTAGTGTAGTAGCCCCTAGGTGGGTAGCAGCCCTCTCACCAGTTCTGGAAGACTTGCACCCACTTCCCAAACCCCCAAACCCCCATACACATCATACTCTTTATCTGTCGACCGAACGTCAGCAACCTCCTGGAGCTGGAATGGACTTTATCTGGGAAAGAGGATAGATGGGAAAATGTGGATCATTTCTTTGGAGTTTTATTTGATTAGTTTTTTTTTTTTTTGATAGTTTTTTTTGTTGTTGTTGTCGTTTGTCTAAAAGTTTCAATTTCTTAGCGTAGAGAGGTACCAGTGCTTTTATGCTCCCTGTTTATTGTGCTATTGCTTCCCTTTTTCCCCCTCTTTCTTTCGTTTTCTTTTTTGTTAATATTTTTATTTTAATTTTTTTTAAGTCCTGTACAGATACTGATTTCCGATCAGGCTTAGCTATCGGTACGCATTAGGATGAGAGCACCGGGGGCTTTTTTTCTACCACGGACAGAACGAGGTCACGTGACCATTCCATGCAGCATTATGTTCCACAGTTCAATGCATGGGGTCTGAAAATACATGCATCCCAAAAGCGGTTTAGATATGCTCACCAGAACATCAATGCGAATACGATGTACGTCAGTATATGTATAAATACGCCGATTATTTGTCAACAGCATCGGAAAAAAAAAAAGATACAAGAATATCAGACATCATTACACCTCCTTCTATAACTTATCTGTACACTTGCATTATTGCAACTACGAGAAGATAATAATTAGAATATGGTATGATGAGCATGTGTCAGTTCTAGTACAAAAAGAGGCTATTTTCTATTTTAAGGCGAAGGGTTTTACTAAGTTATTTGCTGAATCATTGGATAAAACCAACATTTCATGTTTTCTAGATATTAGTGACGATGATGTTACGCTTGTTAATAATGTCACATGACTGTGTTGCCGTTGCCCAGGGGTCCAAGCACGTTAACACGAGGACACCATGCCCAAGTATTCCGAATAGGAGCCAGTGAACTGGATTTTGGACCACACCGTTCAATATCCAATCACGAACGACACAGTATGTGCCCTCACGCCCTCCCAGCTGAATGCCGAAGGCCGGAAGAGCTCCTGTCGGGCGTGTGCTTTTACGTGAAAAGACGGAAACGTCGGCTGCGCTGCTTCCACACAGGAAGCCACCTTCAGTCTACACACTTCAGACCGCCAACGGTCCCTCTGGGCACACGGCTGTCCGAGCAGCTTTGTGGACAGAGCTGTGGTTCTTATGTACTTGTTCACCTGTAGGGAGCAGCTACTCCGGACCGTCGGGTCAAACCCTCCGTACTCTGCCGTGTTCGACTTTAGATGCTTAGGTTTGCTTTACCTGTAAACTTAGGAGGTGGGGGGAGAGACAGAACAACACACACACAAAAAAAACGACATAAAAAAACACAAAGAAAAAGAAAAAAACAAGACGACAAACTCGCTCATCCCGCATCAGTTTGATAAAAGTGCTCCTGTATATTTTTTCCGTCGTCATTCGTGGTATCCCTCCTCTCTTCCCCTCGGAGATCCCCGCCCTCCCATTGTTTGTTGGCTTCTGTGTTTTTTCTGCACACCCTCTTTTGCCCCCTCCCTCTACCCCACCCACCCCACCCCGCCCCCTCCCAACCCAACAGCGACTGTAAATCTATTTAAAAAGTCCTGTAGATGTATGCAGTTTTTCTCCTGTTGATGATACGGATTACAAATGCTCTTAACGATTACGACAATAAAAACAAAATGGCCAAAAATGGAAAATTCATATCCCTGCGGTTCATTTCGGGGGGTCCTTGTGGTTTGTATGATGCTGCTGTGAGCTGGGTATCTCCATCTTTCATGGTATCTGTGTGGAGATCCTGAAGCAGGAGGTTCTTATCCTTTTCCACAGTTCAACCCTTTTCTCTCCGGCTAAACATACACAGCTTCTCAGTCACCCTCTCTATAGAAACTCATAACCAGCATGGTCACACCCTCCGGGCCTGTAGGTGGAGCCATTCAGTAGCCATTGCACACAATCATGAACCCTGTTTCCTCTCTTTCAATGTCCATATCATCCAGGTTCCCTTTGAGCGGGTGTCACCTGCTACCACTACAGCCATCGGTTCTGGTTCATGTAAAGTTGATCCCAGGCAAACAAAAACGACAATATAAACAAAATGACCAAAACCGGAAAACTTCATATCCCTGCGGTTCATTTCGGGGGGTCCCTGTGGTCTACATGGTGCCGCTGCAAGCTGGAAAACAGGTCTTTTATCGGATATCACCATCTTTCATGGTATCTCTGTTGACGCTCTGAAGCAGGAAGTATCCTCCACAGTGTGACACTTTGGCCCTGGCTTATACAAACGTACGGTCCGGTCCGGTCTGCCCATTTACCAGGCCTGCAAACTGCTTACGTTCTGATCCAGACGTGGCACTTTCAAGCTTATCAGTCCCCCTTCCAATACAAACCCAGGCATGGTCACGCCCCCTGACCTGTAGGTGGAGCCGTTCAGCAGCGCTTGCACACATTCATGAAAACTGTATTCTCTCTTTCAGAAGGTGCATGACATCCTACATGCCGGAATCCCTATATGTATATCATAGAGCATCATTTTAAAGGTGTACAGCAGAGTTTGAGCCAGAGCAAACTGGAGTTTTGTCTTTATAGGTGTGCAGGTAATCCGTATTTATAACAGTGTCTGTGTTGGCTATTTTAATTGCCAGATGTACACAGTTTTGCTATAACCTTTGTCGTCAAGTCAACATTTATTTATATAGGGCTTTTTACAACAGATGTGGTCACAACGCAGCTTTACAAAGAATCTGGTGTTCGAGCCCTCAGTGAGCAAGCCGAGGGCCACAGTGGCAGGGAAAAACTCCCTCCCCAAGAAGAACCTTGAGAGGAACCAAGACTCAAAAGGGGAACCCATCCTCCTTGGGTCACCATTGCCTTTCATTGCTGGCTAGCATGTTAATGTTAATGCTAAATTACTGGATCATGTCCCTTTAAAATATCCAAACCAACTTCCATTCTATTGGCAGCACTGTCACCAAGTGTTATACAGAATGAGAAACAGATGTACCCGGTTCCAGCTGTGCTTCCATACATAGACCGCTTCTACCCAAAGAACCTTGGTTCTTGAACAGCTTCTGTTTAGGGTTCTTAGAACCTTGGTCATTCAAGGAACCAGTCTGCATTTGCACCATTTTCTACTGGAACCAACGATACGACATCCACTTCATCAACAGTGGGCCCTGCACAGTGGTAGTGAACTGTAGTACCATGATGGCGGAGGGTATAGATGACCTGTGTGTGTTTGGGCTGTTATTCCAGATGTTTGTTGATATCCAGAAAGAAAGCATGATCAACTACTGGAGATAAGAAGATGTAGAAGAGGCTCTCCAGCAGACCAACAGGTGTCACCATTGTTGCCTTCTCTTTCCTCAACAACCGACACGCCCATTGATGTCCTCAAAGTTCAGTTTACCTCCAGCTGGGAACAAACCTATCGGGTTCCAAACCTGTTTATTTTGGGGGAAATGCCCTGCCCTTAAAACCTGGTTGCCAAACCAGAACGAAACCTATTACACGGTGGTGAAAAAGACCAAACGAAAGAAGCTGACCTCTGCATTAGCCCATTCATGCAGTGAACCACCCACATGCACACACTAGTGGGCATTGAGCACACTTGCCGAGAGCAGTGGGCAGTCCTGTCCATGGCATCCAGGGAGCAGTAGGGGTGGGCAGTCCTATCCATGGCATCCGGGGAGGAGCAGAGGTGGGCAGTCCTATTCACGGTATCCAGGGAGCAGTAGGGATGGGCAGTCCTATCCATGGCATCCGGGGAGCAGTTGGGGGTTAGGTGCCTCAATCAAGGGCACGTCAGTCACTTCCTGTTTGTTTAAGGGATCAAACCGGTGATCCTTCTGATCCGAAGTCTGGCTCCCTAACCTCCAATCCATGGCTGCCCAATGAAGTTGGCTTTCTTGGGTTTGTACTGGGGCTATGAGGCGAATGTCGCTAACCAGGAATGGAAGACTTGGACTGTTTTTATAGGTAGCATACAGTGTCCGAAGCCACGGATTGCCAAACAGGCTGGGTCCAAGACGGTTGGAATAGTGTAGTGGATAATACCTGCATGCTGCTGACTGGGGTTCATTACCCCGCCTGGGCAATCACCCTATGCTGCACTAATAAGAGGTCAAAAGGTCAAAATTCTCAATAAGGATGTCTGCATAATGCTGCCCATCGCATTGCTCTTTGGGCCGAAAGCTAAAGCACACCAATACAAGTTTGCACAATGCTAACCTGGTAGCTGTAAGTGTCCATCACTCAGTAGCTACATTGGCCTCACAATTGTGTCTTGGTGGATGGACTACATCTGGAGAGGGAGACTGTGTGAAGTGGTGGACTGATAACCCACACAAACTAGTCACTCACCTGCTTGACTTACCTGTACTGACGTTCCACCGGCCTGCTTCGCGGAGGGCAAGAATGAGAACCTGACAAGGTGTACTGTGTGGAAAGTTTATTATGAGAAATGACAGAGGCGAAAAATAAATTAAGACTCTGGGGAAAGGGGGATGGAAGGGAAGGGGTCAACAACCAGTCCACAGTGGAGGCAGTATATGTAGCACCTTCGGCCTTGCGATCCAGACGACAAGGAGTGTGTGAGGAGGGGCAAGGTGTGCCCTGTCGTTGAGGGCAGCCGGGACACCCCTTACCCCCTTATTACTGCCCCACTGTGGAGAGATTCGCCCCCCGGCGTAAGCAACAGGACAGCAACTGCTGCAACATCATATAGACGGCTTCCAAGAGTGGACATGAAAAAGGAAAAAAAAAAAACATAAATAGACAAAAAGAATGGCTTAGAAATGACATCCCATAGTCTTTTTTTGTTAAATCCATTTCCCCGCTGGTTGGAGAAACAGCGCGTGGACGTCCTGACACCATGGGGTCGGGAGAAATAGACGTGCTTCCTCAAACTGTTACCGCTTACACTGACATGATGTGTTTCACGAAAGCTGTGAGGGAAAAGAGAGAGCAGGGAATTAGAAACTAGCACCCAGGATCAATGAGGTCATATGTTCCTTATACCACATGCGCCCAAGTCCTCCTGAAATACTGACCCTCATAGTTGACGCAGCCGTTCTCATCCTCCTGGCCTGCCATGAGAGCATCGACCTCAGCCTCTGACATTTTCTCACCTGTCAATCATTTAATTAGAGTAAATGAGTGGCATCCAAAATCGTATCCTAACACGCTATACATCAGATATCAGACACTTTATTTATGAACTGGGGCTTCAAAGTGAAACTAAGGGTGATGCTCCAAAATGACAAAATCTCATCTAATCTCAAAGGATCTTCTATTGATGCATATATATATATATATATATATATATATATATGATATATATATATATATATATATCATATATATATATATATATATATATATATATATACACTTTTTATACTGTTATTATACTTTTACAGCATTTATTTTTTATTTTATTTTATTTTATTTTATTTTATTTTATTTTAATTATAAAATAAATATATATATATATATATATAAATTATTTAATTTAATTTAATTTAATTTAATTTTAATTATAAAATATATATATACTTTTTATACTGTTATTATACTTTTACAGCATTTATTTTTTATTTAATTTAATTTAATTTAATTTAATTTAATTTAATTTAATTTGTTTTATAACTTTCTGTATCACCAGGGTAAAACCAAATTGGTTCCAATTCAATTCAATTCAATTCAATTCAATTCAATTCAATTCAATTCAATTCAATTCAATTCAATTCAATTCAATTCAATTTAATTCAATTCAATTCAATTAACCATAAACAATGTTTTCAGTATATGTGTTTGTGCTATAGATGACTTTTGTTGTTGCAATGAAGCGCCCCGGCGCTTACCCAGTGTTGAGAGGACAATACGCAGCTCAGCGCCCATCACTGTGCCGTTGCCCTCCTTGTCGAAGACGCGCAGACCCTCAACGTAGTCCTCGAAGGTCCCCTTGTTTGGGCTGTTGACAATGTACTGCAGCATGGGCAGGAATTGCTCGAACTCCACCCTCTTGTTGGCCATCTCTGTGGGGAGGCAGGAGAGCAGCAGAGGTCAGAGGTGAGGGAGAGTGGTTACACACAGCTGCAGACCACGCAGTCATACGTGTTAGTGCACAAGTGGAGGATCAAATATTACAGAGTGAGGCAATACGATGACCAAGTGAAGACTGGAGCGAGAATTTGAACTTACACAGATTCACTTTTTTCCCTGAGTGTAGTCAATCAGCCAGTTAACCATTCAGTGCCTAAATCTGTGCTGCTTTTGAACTGCAGCTACGAGGCTAATGTAGCAGACTAGCCATAGCCACCAGTTCATCTTGTGCTAAATTGCTTGCTGAAATGACCTTTAACCTTAAAATGGACTTGCTTTTTGAGGTATTGACAGAAGTACAAACAGGCTAATGAGCTAATAAGTAATGAATGCTTATAGGGAAACCAGTTAGCATTAGGGAAACCGGATTCCTAAACCATCAGAGACCTGCTTTTACATATCAGTATGTCAGACAAATCTATTCTATGGTACTTAACAAACCAACACGGTAATAATGTGGTATTTAAGGCCTACTAGCTGGAGGGTCCACTCCAAACTGGTCTAAGCAGCTCTGTGCTGGTGTTAGCTGGTTTAGTTCTGGTCTGGTGCTGGTTTAACTGCTAGCCTAGCTTGGACATGCTAGTTGACTAGCATGGCAGCATCCAAAACACAGCGTACACTGGTTTTCCTGGTTTTGTTGATTTTTCTAGCAGAGTTTTGGAAGTTAAACGTATAACATCTCCTGACTAATAAGCTGCATATGGGCAAAGGTCACTGTGTTAATAAGAATCCCCATCAAACGATCACATAGCCAGCTGTGCTGCTTGAGGCGATGTTGGTTCAATGGATTCTGTAGAAAATGAAGCTAAAGGCATTTGGGCTGGATTGTAGAGTTCTGGGTTTGTACCTTCACCGCTGGGGTTGCCCAGGATCAGGTTGACTTCCTTGTTGGTGGGGTTCTGTCCCAGAGCACGGCAGATGTCGGCGATCTGGTTGTAGGCCACCTTGTTGTCACCCACTCTGTCGAAGAGGCCGAAGGCTTCCTTGTAGTCTGGAAGGGAGAGAGACTTTTTAGGCTGTGCAGGGGGTTAGATAACTCTACAGCACACTGTATCACAGATGGGGAGAGTTTTGTTGATGTCGAGGCATTTGAGGTTTGCTTGTTGCTCATATGTACATCAAAGACATAAAGAATCTGATTTGCCTGCATTATTATGCAACAGTTTTCATTTCCAAGCTCTCATAAAGCCCTTTCTGGAGACCTCCTAGTGGTCAGCTTACCAAATTTCATATTTCTATTGTCGATATTAAGATTTATATAACATCACTGGGTAAAATGGCTCAATTCCAAATTCCTGTTCCAATTAAAACTTAAATAAAAGTCAATTTTAATGTGGAATATTAAAAGGAATACCGAACTGACAGGCGTGTCAACAGGAGCTAAGTTATTACTGAGTTATATAAGTATGTGTCTCATTTAAATACCAGAGAGGTTAATGGCATCACACCAGGAGCACTAAAAGCATGGCTACTTGGACGTCTATTAATATTTCCAGAAACCTGCACATTTAATTGTTATTCTTAAAAGATGGACTCCTATATATGACAATTCCATGCGTGCTACTTTATAGCTTGATGTAGAAGCTTCTATGAGTAGGCGTGTCTAAACTTCCGCCCCAGTACTGTACATTTCACACATCATTCGTTGCGGCCGCCAGAATTAAATATGTAAACCTAATTACCATGTGCTTGAATGGAATGCTATTGGCACACTTCCCAGCACTAGTGCAAAACCCTAGGCTTCCTGTCCATCACGACCTGCCGCTCAGGTTAGCGGACAGTGTGTGCGATGTCAGGCATTTCACTCATTGACCCCAGCAAATTAATACTGACAGCTGCACGCGTGCTGGTTGAGGGCCTTCGCCAGGCGATAACGAGGCCGAGCTATTTCAATGGGCTTCGCAGGCGATTTCTGCACACAGCCGTGTGCCGTCGACGACCAGCCCGGGGGAGGCATCTAATGCTCCATCTTGGAACCGATACGTGCGCCCAAGAATATAACTCCGGCCATATAAAGGCACCAAGACGTCTGAGTGACACGCATAAAACCGGGAATGCTGACTAGAGCGTAACTAACACCCGGCCTGAAGACTGCCCAGCCTCCCACTGAGGGCTTTCTTCAGCCTGACCAATGACAATGGTTCTAAGGTTCTATGGTTCTAAGGTTCTAAGGGATTTTTAATGGTATAATAAAGTATATAATTACATGCCTGATATATCAACACTGATTTCACTGACTTCAAACAGCTTCGGTGGGCTTAAACTAGCTCCAGCCTAAACAGGCAACACCTGTTGGCCATTTTTCTTTGGGGGTCTGCTCGGTTCATTCTTCATTCACTCGTTCTTTTTCACCTATTCATTCCATAATTGTATGGGAGCCAATGTGTAGATGTAAATTTTGACTATTGCTGCATCTCCATAATGATAACTATATAATAAGCATACTTTACTTTTAATGTAAGTCAATGGAACCAGACGTTTTACTAGTTATGTTGGGCCATTACTATTGGTCGGTCCATTATGAAATTCAGGGCAAAAAAATAAAAAAACAAAATGGTTAACTTACCCTCTAGCTGGTCTGGAGTGAACTCCACCTACAGAAAGATGGAGACGCAATTTAATTCCACACTTTAGCATCTTAAATCACATTTTTCAAAAGTAAAGGTGTAAAATATTAAAGTATATGATTGTACGTATTAATTATTATATTAAATTAACTTATTATATTATTCTAAAACCTTAAATGTTATATATAATATGACTTAATATGGTTCTCATAATAAAACATATGTATTCACAGTTGTATGTTCTGTAAATTGAACACTGTAAATTCTTTTTCACTGTCATATCTGAGGTTTTGTACATATACAGGCTATAGAAATTAATTATGATTTCCAGCTTAGCTGTCAAAAGCAACACAACAGACTTAACAATGACTTCACATCTTAGTTACTGTAGAAAATTATGTTTCTTGTCTGAAAACATGCGAACAGTGTTGACATCAATATCAATAAAATTCAAAACTGGGTCTATCAAGTCTTCTCAAACTCTTGGGCTCTTGGGTAAGATGCTTCTTGGAGACATGTGGAATTTCCATTCATCCATAAAGAGTATCCTTCACCCAGAGAGGCTGAAAACGCTACGTTGGTGATACGGTATAAGTGTTATTGCAATTTTGAAATGCCAGAAATAGTAAAAGGGGCATCAATCAACTCCCAATCATTTCTTGGAAGTAAGTCTTGACGTGCTTCGAGAGAAGCGGAAAGGCTCAGGTCTTAGTGACGGAGGTAAAGCTACACCTCTCCGTGTGCTTAATTTAGTTTCTTCTTCGATGGAAACCTGAGCGAAGGAGGTCCATCTTTAGCCGTCTTAACCTTGCCCACATTTGGTTACATGCCGCACTGCAACGTGTCATCAGTTCGGCCAGCACAAGGTGGGGGGCGGGGCAAGAGTACCCAATCTGGCACGGTTTGGCACAGAGGTTTTCCTTTCCACCTACTGAGCCTGCCCATTAACCGACGAGTTGAACCAGGTGTGTTTGATCAGAGGCTTAGGCCCTCCTGGTCTCAGGTTGGGACCACCTGGGTTAATGATTCTGATTAGTCACCAGTTAGCCAGCGATGGAACTAACCATGGTGCTGAGGTTTTTTCTTGACTATACGTTCACCTATACGTCCTCACGGTTCTCAGTCAGGTGCACTGACTGCCATAACCCCATGGCTTGTATAGATATGATGGTACAGCCTTTTGTTCAGAAACAAATATGGCGGATTCGCAGTTAGGAGGGTGAAGAATGGAGGTCTGGGACCATCTCACAGTTTTTGAATTAGAATCCTTTTGAAATAATCCAAAGCAAACATGCAGATTTTAAGACTGAACTGTTTTAAGTCCAGCTTTAAGTCATAACCCTATAGCACACCCTGCATTCTTAGAACAGGGATGGTTCTTCATGGTTCTTCAGGAAAACGAATGGTTGCATGGTTAAATCCGTTAGATCCGTACATGGTGAAACGCTTCTTCAGGTTGATGGAGAACGTGTTGTGTATATGGTTCCATTTAAAAATGGCTCTATATAGCACCAAACAGGGGTTCTGCTTTATGATCTCTAACTTAGACCACCAGAAGAACCAATTTAGCTGTTACACAGAACCATAGCTGTTACCACATCCTCCATCAGTCTGAAGAACCACTATCCCATAGAATAGAACCATCCCCTTACTAAGGAGCTTGCTAAAGAACCAATTTAAAATCAGGTCTTGTAGGATGTAAAAGAACCGGTTCCCCGCCTCTGCCTAGCGCTCACGGCCCTGTACGATGCAGAGTTACAGCCGTCTGTATTTTTACCTTGACTGAAGACAGGTCCACTGCTGCAGGTTTGGGTTTGGCCTCAGGCTCGGCTGGTGCAGGGGCAGGGGCAGGCTCAGCCTTCTTGGCTGGCTCGGGCTTCTTTGCGTCCTTCTTGGGTGCCATGTTTTAGCCAATGACCTGTGTGGACTTCAGAGTGGACCGCAGCTTGGAGGACACTCAGCGCTCTCACTCCGAGCCTGAACGCTTATATATGCCCCTCTTTTACTCCATAGTGGCTGTGAGAGGGAGCAGAGGGGGCGGATTGGGCTGGAGGCTTGGCTCACTAGCTCTACATGGATAGGGGGGCTGAGACATGAAATGAGGAGGAGGAGCCCAGAACCCCAGTATGAGAAGAAAGGGGGGGGGGTGGTGATGGATGGGGTTGAGCTGGGTCATTGGGTAAGTATCATATCAACTCAATTTTGATTGAGGTTAAGTTCTGTTGATTACGTTTTTATATATAACTCAAAGGGGCTTCCCAGAAATGCAGATACAACCCCTTGTACGTGGGGTGAAGACAATAGTGGCTGAGAAGAACCAAGGCCCAAAATGAAAAACCTGAGAGCATAAGGAAGAACCACTGAGAGGAGCCAAACTTAAAATGAGAAAGAAACTAAGAGGAACCAGAACTTAAAATGAGGAATCTTCCTTTTATGATACGAAAGAAACACCGTGTGGAACCAGAAATGAAAATAAGATGTTTCTAAGAGTATGAGAAAGAACCACTGAGAGGAACCCGGGCTTAATATGAGAAACCTCCTGAAAGTATGAGGAAGAATCACTAAGAGGAATTAAGATTCAAAATGAGAAACCTCCTGATTAGAAAAATTTCAAGAGCATAAGTGAGAACCACTGAGAGGAACCAGGGCTCAAGATAAGGGACATCCTAAGAGCATGAGGGAGAACCACTGAGAGGAACCAGGGCTCAAAATAAGGGACATCTTAAGAGCATTTGTGGGGACCACTGAGGAGATGACTGAGAAGTTGGCTGAGGAGCTGGCTGAGGAGCTGGCTGAGGAGATGGCTCAGGAGTTAGCTGAGGAGCTGGCTGAGGAGCTGGCTGAGGAGCTGGCTGAGGAGCTGGCTGAGGAGCTGGCTGAGGAGCTGGCTGAGGAGATGGCTGAGGAGTTAGCTGAGTTGTTGTCTGAGGAGATGACTGAGGAGATGACTGAGGAGATGACTGAGGAGATGGCTAAGGATTTGGATGGGTAGTTAGCTAAGTAGTTGGCCAAAGAGCTGGCCAAGGAGCTGGCCGAGGAGCTGGCCGAGGAGCTGGCCGAGGAGCTGGCCGAGGAGCTGGCCGAGTAGTTGTCTGAGGAGGTGGCTGGAAGATGACTGAGGAGATGACTGGGGAGGTGGCCGAGAAGATGACTGAGGAGATGGCTGAGGAGGTGGCCGAGAAGATGACTGAGGAGATGGCTGAGGAGTTGGCCGAGAAGATGACGGAGGAGATGACGGAGGAGATGACTGAGGAGATGATGGAGGAGGTGGATGAGGAGATGACTGAGGAGGTGCCTTAGGTGGTGCCTGAGGAGGTAACCGAGGAGGTGGCCGAGAAGGTGCCTGAGGAGGTGCCTGAGGAGGTGCCTGAGGAGGTGCCTGAGGAGGTGCCCAGCACTGAGGAAAGCTTTAACCCTCGTCTTGGTTTCAGTATGGGAGTTTTGCTGGAAGGCTAACTTGTACTTGCCATAACAACAAACCAATGCACAAGCAGGCTGCGGATCCAGACGGGGCTGGGCCTTCCAAAGCAAAGGCATGCTAACCATGGACTAGTGTCAGTTTTTATGTGGTCAAATGTAAACAGTGTCTGTGCGGCGATCCGGTCAGTGATCTCTAGGGAGTCTAAACAGGTGAAAGGGTTACCTGTAAGACGCTCGGCACTGTGGTGAAAAACCATGGGAAATAACCTGCAGCTATAACTAGGAAGCATTTAGGAGACGTGGTTTCAGAGCCAGGAACTGATGAGCCACGTTTCTATTCACTGTAGACCCGAGATCATGTTGCATGAACTGACCATTCATGATTTCAGTCCACAGCAATGGAGCTAACGATGGCTGTACTGAGTAAATACACAAACGGGTCTCTCTAAAATAGGCACCGTATGGCTACATACCCGTAATCACTGCCACGTGACCCCGAACTGCACCTTAGTACCCTACTGAACTTCACTGCACAGTGGATATCCTTGGGGGGCTTAACCTTAAGGGCTGACTCAGTTCTTCTAGAACAGTGGTGTTCAGCTCTGGTCCTGTATACTTACTTTCATGGCATTCAGCTGACGCTCTTATCCACAGCAACTTACACGGTTAACCATATTACAGGTGGGCCAGTGTAGTGTTAGGAGTCTTGCCCAGGGATTCTTATTGGTGTAGCACAGCATAGTCACCCAGACGGGGATTTGAACCCCAGTCTCCCACAGGTAGCGGTGTTTTCCGCCGAGCTACACCTGTACCTAATTTAGGTCCTTCCATCCTTCATGATTCTGGTACTGACAGTGTGCTGTTTGGGGATACTATATTGTACTATTTTAAGACATTACAAAGATGTAAAGATATAAATATATATACAGGGGTTGGACAATGAAACTGAAACACCTGGTTTTGGACCACAATCATTTATTAGTATGGTGTAGGGCCTCCTTTTGCGGCCGATACAGCGTCAGTTGGTCTTGGGAATGACATATACTGCGTCCTGCACAGTGGTCAGAGGGACTTTAAGCCATTCTTCTTGCAGGATAGTGGCCAGGTCACTACGTGATGCTGGTGGAGGTTCGTCCTTCTTGGTGGTATGCTGACATTACCCTGGATACCGTGGCTCTTGATACATCACAAAGACATTGCTGTCTTCTTGGTCACAGAGTGCTCCAGCAAGACGTGCACCAACAGTTTGTCCTCTTTTGAACTCTGGTATGTCACCCATAATGCTGTGTGCATTGCAATATTTTGAGCAGAACTGTGCTCTTACCTGCTAACTGAACCTTCACACTCTGCTCTTACTGGTGCAATGTGCAATTCATGAAGATTGGCCACCAGGCTGGTCCAATTTAGCCATGAGACCTCCCACACTAAAATGACAGGTGTTTCAGTTTCATTGTCCAAACCCTGTATATATGTATATATAGCTAGTATAATAAAATATGCTATATTGATATGTCAATGCTAAATACAAGTGCTATATATATATATATATATATATAGAGAGAGAGAGAGGTAATTGACATTTGTATATTTAATGTACATACTGTATGTATAATAAATGGTAATTAGTACATTCACCTCAGTAGAACGTCAGTGTTCTTATTATAAGTATAGTAAGTTGCGCTCCCAGGTAAAAAATTAAGGATATGTTAATGTAATAAGAATGTACTTTAATATGTACTATGTACTAAAGTATACGGTATTTGAGTGAATCTTAAAGTTGTCTCACAATTCTAGAATCAGTTCTATTTAATTATTATTTGCAATAGCTACTTATCATGTAGATTTAGGGCATGATTGAGTACACAGTTAAGTATACGTCCTAGAGGAGCACATTGTATAGTGGAGTGAAGTGAGGTGTATGTCATGGTGTTTTCCAGGGTAATAATGGGAATAGCACATACTGCACACTTCTATGTTGGGAGTGCTGCTTCTCATGGCCTTTTAGCCGAGAGAGGTAAGACTGAGAAGCCTAAAACAATAGGGTTCCTGCTCTGTGCCTCGACCCCTAGTTCTATTTTAGACACTCCAGAGCCACCAGCAGATGCACTTTGGGTTTTGCATAAATGGGGTGACCTCTGGCAGCTATGTGCCCACCCTGCACTCCCATTCCAAACAAGTGTAATAACTGCTACTGTCCCGTGACCACATTTCTCTCTCTTCTCTCTTTCAATCTCCTTCCTTTCTCTCTCATCTTCTTTCTCTCTCTCATCTCTCTGCTTCTCCTCCTCGCGGTTCTGTCTTTCTCTCTCTCTCTCGTTCGTCATCTCTCATCTCGGGTTGTCTTTCCGTCTCTCTCAGTACTAGGTGTCAGCATCGGGATCTCCATCTGCTCTCTCCGTAGTTCTTTCTCTCCTGCCTCGTCTCATCGTCCTCTCTCTCCCCGCCTCTCTCTCTCTTCTCTGTGTTCTCTCTTTGGTCTCTCTACTCCGATCTCACCGTCTCTCTCTGTCTCTCTTTGTTCTCTACTTTGTCCCTCTCTCCTCCCTCTCATCTCTCTTTTGGCTCTCTCTCTTTGTCCTCTCTCGCTCTCTCTGTCTCGCTCTCCTTCTATCGTGTGAGTATGCTCTCTGGCTCTCATCGTCTGCTCTATCTCTGTGTCTCTACTTTGTGCTTCGGCGATCTAGAGACGTTCTCTCTTTGTCCTCTCTCTTCAAGTTGGGGTTCTTGGAAGAACTCAAAAGACTGTCATTTTTAGGGCGCCATGTTTACTATGGCAGTAGAGAGAGAGGTGGGTGGGAGAGCAGACTAGAGAGTGTGTTGTGCGGGGTGGGGTTGGGCGGGTTGCTGATACAGAGTCGGTCATTGGACACAGGACGGCCACCTGAACTTGCGTGCTTACGTTTAGATTTTGGAGCTGGTTAGATAAGAACGCTTTGAGTTTGGATCCTACAGCGGGCATTCGTAGGGATAGCCTGTTTTTCCATTTGACCAATAATGAAATCATGTGCAATAGCTTACTATTACCATATATGCTGCTTGGTCCTATCGGACCAAAATGGGGTAGGTCAAAATACATGGCGTAAACTTTGTACGAGGGCATGGGTGTGTTGTGTGTGATAGTAGTACCAAAAAACCTGATTATTTTTTAATTTCAATGTCAATTGCACCAGAGTTTGGCCAGCAATTTGGGTGGGTGGCCCATTTCTGTTGGTCCATTTATCATGAATTCCTACCCGAGTGTATATCAGACAGCAGCTATGGGTTTCAAAATAGGCACAAGGTAAAAACTGACTAAAATATTTGTGAAAAAGCTCTTCTTTGCGGCAGCCAACAGCGAGACTGTTGATAACCTTCTTAGAACTTGAGATTTGGTGATCGATTCCAACCGGTGTTGAGGAAGTGCCAGTAGGATCACAGCCAATAGTCCGAATTCCAATCCCATCAATGAAAATGAGTAATAGGTCAGAGAGAGATGAACTGTTGTAGCGACTATGCGCGGACCCAGCCCAGGCCTCACCAAGCCAAGTGAGCCCCTTCAAACCCCTATTCACTGTTGCAGGTGTTATAGCCAGCCATAAGATTCTATCTCTTACTAGCATGCGTCTGAAATTAGCTAGTGAGCAGCATGCAGCACAAAGTGCCTTGCTCCATAGACCAACTGAACTTCCAGTCTCTTGATAGCGCAGGATGCAGGTGGTGCTTTACAGTGACGCTCAAGTGGTACTCTGAACGGTAGGAAGAACCTCTTCCCACTCTCAAGCCTGCTCCTACTTCTACCACACAGGTTTGAGACCGAGGGCGGTAATTTTAATCATGTCTCGGCAGCAGACTCCGACTGCGTGATGTCCTCGAACCCCTCTCTCCCCTCTCTAATACGGGCTGAGAATAAGCTGGAGACTTCCTTCCCCCCATCGCCCTAGCGCTTTCTCCGACATCTTCGATTATGAGAGTGATTGCTAGGAGAACAGCCTCATCTGGAGCCCCTGCACCCTGTTCCGTACTCCTGAAGAGGATTAACCATGTGTGCCTCAGTCTTTTTAAATGAGTGTTACAGACGATCTGTGGCAGGTAAAAAAGAGCCCACATCTCTCCTTCCCTGATGATTTAACGGGGAGGAGTGGTAAGTGGGCTATTTGCGGGTTTATGAGGGGCTTCTTTGTAAAGAGTGTATGGTCTCAGCAAACCTCTCCACCTACTTCACTATCATGGTCATTGGGTGCCATTTTGTGTCGGTTATGTGGGATCGGGTTTAATTAGTGGCATCGTAGCTACTGTCGGGTTTTTCAGATTTTTTTTTTTTTATGTTCACAGGTTTCTGTTGTGTTCGTGACGCCTACGTCGAGCAACTCGCATCGAATGAAACAAGACCCACTGACGCCTTTTTAATCCGAGGAAGTCCAAGAGGCATACTTCGGAAGTCGCATTGATAGTCTGCACTGTCCGCCAACTACGGTATACAGTCGGGGGGGGGGCAAATCACATGTGTAAGTATTTTATTCAGCCACTGATCGTGCAAGTTCTCCATACTTAGAAGACAGGGAGGTTGTAAATTTTCACCATAGGTACACACCAACTATGAGAGACAAAATGTATAAGATATCCGGAAATCTCACTGTAGGATATGTTAAGAATTTATTTGTAAATGTTTGCTGGAAAATTAAGTATCTAGATGGGGATCTAAACAATACACTCAATGCTTTGTAACATCACCCTTGTTGGCATTGACCGAGGTTCTCAACGGTGTTCCTGTAAGTTTCACCAGGTGGCCACGCTGTAGCTGGGATTCTGCCATGCAGATTCTCCTCCAAGCGTGTTTTGGGGGCTGTCGCTGGCACAACACGGACTTTCGACTCCCTCAACATATTTTTTTTTGTGTTGAGGTCTGGAGACTTGCTAGGCCACTCCAGGACCTTTTTTACCCCTCGTTATGTCCAATACATATACAAGTTACTGTATGTTATATTCAGTGCTCTACTATTTAAGTTTTAAAACAACCGACACTAACCTGGCTTCAGCCGCTCGAATAACAGAACTAACTTAAATACATAAGTAAGTATGTAAGGTAAGTAAATAAATAATAGTAATAAATAGTAAATAAATAACAAATACAATAACGTAACATAAATAATAAATAAGATAAGTAAATTAAATGAGTAAGCAAGTAAGTAAGTAAAAGTAAAGTAAATAAATAGTAAATAAATAATACATACATCTGTTAAATAAACTAAATCAGCTAAATAATACATAAGAATATGTATTGATAGCATTTGTGTTTAGCTGTTTTCCTCAAATCCAATCCTTTTATTGTCCCATCACATTTTTTGCACAGTGTGAGGTGGGTGAAAAACGTAGTGTGCGTAGCCCTGTAATCAGTACTTTCAATACAAATACATGATACATTTCGACAATATTGGGAATAATATACAATCTAAACCCTAAATCTCATGTTGTATACTATATTACAAGTTTATGAATAAAAAGTGTCTGCTTGAATAAAACTATGGTCTGATAGTGAATGCAGTGAGGGGTTGATGTAGTCCTGGAATGCAGGGGTATATACCAGAGGCGTAGAATATTATATATGTATATCATACACTAACGCGTAGTATACAGTGGATGGAAGATACAGTAGGTCAGTCTATATGTGCTGAGTGTAATATGCTAATGTAAAAGGCAGAGTGTGCTTGTCCCGATGGAGATCATCGTTCTAGGATGGTTTTTTTTGGTGAATGTTGCTGAACCAGTTCCATATACCTGGCTGGCCGAATGTCTCAGCCACTTACTGGGCCTGTTTCCGGTAGCCTGATGTACCTAGCGGGGGAAGATACTTCATCGGCAGCGGTCATGGTTACTGGCTTTATACGCTCGGACCTGTCTCCCACCTTGGCAGCTGTGAGAACAGTTACAGTGTGCTTGGAAGGGTGGGGTCCTTTAGAACCCTCCTGGTTTCCCTCAGCAGCGGCATGGGTGTTAAATAAATCCAGGAGGTTATTGGAAGACTGAAACCCCGGTGATGTCTGGGCTGTCCTGCACCACCCTCTGCAATAGCTTTCCGCTCGATAGGCATTGCAGCTTCTACGTGGAGGTTGGCGATGGTGATCCATTAAGATGCTCTCCACAGTACATGTGTAGAATGGTTCTGAGGATCGCGGTTCCGTGCCAAACCTCCTCAGCTCGTTCCTGAGGGAAGAGAGCGCTGTTTGTGGGCCTTGTCTTCACCACCTGTGGGGAGTGTTCAGTATCCATGTGGGTGTCCATCTGTTAGGTGACAACAGAGGAACCTATAAGCTGCTGACGCCCTCTCTGCAGTCAGCTACACTATTGATTGTTGATTGGGGGTGTGGCACATCTTCTCCTGCTTCCTGAAGGTCCCTATATGGCTCCTTTGGTTCCTGCATAGGATGTTTTATAAACGTGGGCCCGGCTTGGCTCCTTTTTCCGTGCATGTTTGAATTGGATGTTTGCCTATTTGTGCCCTTATTGCTTCTCCCTGTTCCCGCCTGTGCTCTACCGACACTTCATCACATGTGTGCAGCCACGCGGGGGGGGGACGAGCCGTGTCCTACTCACCACACCTCCGACACAACCATACACCTCATCACTGTAGTTGCCCAACATTTACCTAGACAGGTATACCCTTGGTATGGTACGCACTCCCTCACCAGTGAGCTAATATACCAATTCTCTAATACGTGAGTAACGTTCTGTGATGGTAGAGTTATCTGTGGAACATTGAATTGTTGGCCGTCACAATCCAGAAAACTTTCCAGGGTCCGATGCGCGAGATATGACTAAACCTTCTGTGAATTGGGTTCTTGCCCTGGGATGGGATGTTATTAGTCGTCGTGGACAGCACAGTGGTTGGCTAATATGTGTATTTGTTCAGGGTTTATAGAGGGCGAGTGCATTAAGTATTTATGAAGATTTTTAGCAGATAATCAGAGGGAGAATTTCCATCAATAGCCTCGCGCCGTGGAGAAGCTGGTGAAATACATTGTCCATCAATGTTATGGCCACGAAATCGCCAGCTAAAAGCGTGCATATGCACACAGAAGAAACCGTACATATAACAACCGCAGAGCAACTCTCAGCCCTAGGTGCTGGATGATTTGCATGTGTATGGTATACCAATAAGGGCGTGTAAGGTGTTGAGGTGTATAAGTAAGTGACGTGCCAGCATGTTGTAGTCCTCTGGGATAAAGTTATGGGTTGATGCCGGCCTTGGCTCTTAAAAGCACGTTACGTCGACTGAGTATATAGTTCTCTAAAATACCAGTGTCCCGTGGAATGCTTTGTAGGATGTAGGGGGTCATTATGGTGCACATAGCACTACTGGATTTGGTATGATATTAATCTGTGATGCCTATAATTCCCTCAATGTCTATAGTTTTTCCTTTTTCCAAACTCTTCACAGCAGCAAGTCATCTCCTACAGAGCCCCAAACCTGTCCATAAACAGGCAATCCTATCTCACTTTCAGGCCCCAAACTGTCCCCACAGCAATCATCTACTCAGGCCCCAAACTGTCCCAACAGCAATCGTCTCCTCATGCCCCAAACTGTCCAAACAGCAATCGTCTCCTCATGCCCCAAACTGTCCCAACAACAATTATTTCTTCAGGTCCCAAACTGTCCCAACAGCAATCGTCTCCTCAGGCCGCTACTGTCCCCAAGCAATCGAGTCTCCTGCAGGCCCCAAACTGTACCTCAACAGCACTTCGTTCTCCTCATGGGTGGCCCCAAACTGTCCCAAGCAGCAATCGTCTCCTCATGCCCACAAAACTGTCCAGAACAGCATCGTCTCCTCATGCCGCCAAACTGGCCCAACAACGCGAAATTTATTTCTGTCAGTCCAAACTGTCCCAACAGCAATCGTCTCCTAAGTGCCCCAAACCTGCCCAACAGCAATCGTCTCCCTCAGGCCCCAAACTGGTCCCAACAGCAATCGTCTCCTCAGGCCCCAAACTGTCCCAACAGCAATCGTCTCCTCAGAGCCCCCCAAACTGGCCCACAGCTAATCGTCTCCTCAGGGCCCCAAAAAGCTGTCCGCAACAGCAATCGATTCTTCTTCATGGCCAAACTGTCCCGACACAATCTTTTCCGTCCTCAGCGGCCTCCCAAACTGTCCCAACAGCAATCGTTTCCTCAGGCCCGCTCAAAACTGTCCACAGCATCGTTTTCCTCAGCCCCAAGACCTGTCCAACAACAATTCTCTGCTTAGGTCCTAAACTGTCTTCAAAGCAATTATTTCCTCAGGCCCAAACTGTCCCAACAGCAATTGTTTCCTCTGATCCCTAACTCTCCCAACAGCAATTGTTTCCTCTGATCCCAAACTGTCCCAACAGCAATTGTTTCCTCAGGTCCTAAGCTGTCCCAGCAGCAATCGTGTCCTCAGGTCCGAACTGTCCCAACAGCAATAGCTTCCTTACATCCCAAACTATTATCGTTTCCTCAGGTCCCAAACTGTCCCAACAAGCACACATGTTTTCCTTCAGAGCCCCAAAAAACCATGTACCCAACAGAAAATTTACTCTCCTTAGGTCCCAAACTGTCCCAACAACAATTCTCTCCTTAGGTCCCAAACTGTCCCAACAACAATTCTCTCCTTAGGTCCCAAACTGTCCCAACAGCAATCATCTCCTCAGGCCCCAAACTGTCCCAGCAGCAATCGTCTCCTTAGGCCCCAAACTGTCCCAACAGCCATCCATCTTATCTCCATGGCAAGGTCCTAAACGTGTTATCGGTTCCTCAGGCCCAAACTAGTCCCAATACAGCAATAGTTTCCTCAGGGTGTTTTGAATATGCTGACTGGCTGAGGTGTCTTTTTAAAGTAGGTTTGACGTTAACGGTTTAAGGAGGTTGTAGAGGGTTCAGGGTGCTGTCCAGAGCAAGTCAAGCAAAAGTATTTCCCTTCAATGAACCACTTCCATGAAACCACTCCATCAGGTCTGGGGATGGACTTGGCCAGCCTGTCCAAGGTGTTTTTTCTGCCTTCCAGCAGTCCCCTGTGACCCAGAAATGATATGCGGGCTTAGTGAAGATGAATGAATGAATGAAAATCAGTGGGGATTTGAGCTCATTGCTCCAAAACCGTCTTCTGAACTATCAGCAAAACAGCTTGTTTTACATTCACATCAGGAGCTTCCTGTTGTTTATATTATTAACAAGAAGTCGGCTGAAATCCAACCCTGAAAAATGTAAACGTTTGCTTTGGGGAAGGACAGCAGCTGTCCCCATATTGGTCCCCAAACCTTTGCCTGGGCAGCTCAGGCTCGGCTATGAAAACGTCCAATAAAACCCCGGTCCAGTTAAGTGTGATATATACTACGTACTCCAGCGGCCTTCGGTAAATCACACTCCCCCTGACGGTCGTTTTCAGCACTGACCCAGTGGAGGTCAGAGCGCACATGACTTTCATGACTAAGAGGCAGAGGTGAAGGTTTCAAGTGTTGACGCATGTGTCTCTAGATTGAGACCGAAACCGCCGCAGAAGGCCAGCAGGCCAGGTCCACAAAGGAAGTTGCGGACAGTGGCTGAGGAAGTAGGGAGCAGTGACTGAACTCCTATGGAAGGTGTAGTAAGGACTTATCGATGACAAACGCGCTCCAGACGGACTGGCAGAGAGGCAGCCTTGTTTACTTTCCGCTGCCTTCAGGCTTCTCTTTAAACTTTTGCAGCACATATGTCCTTTTTGAGAGCTAACAGATCCATCAGCCTTTGATGGAAGGTCCAGTCATTCTGCTGGCAGGGGGCCGAACGTTAGCGGTCCCGCTGCGGTCGATAGCCCCTCGCCCAATAAACATAGCAAAATTAACACGTCTCACGCTAAAGGACTGGTATTAGGGACGGGAGGCAGGAGAGACATCTCTCCTTCGCTCTGATTCTCCTGCTCATGTTTGGTTTGTGAGTCTCTAATGGCGTGAAGGCGTCTGTTTCGCTTCTTTAGAGGCTTTCCGCGCTGTTTACTGAAAGATGGAGTCTTCACTTCTCTGTCCCTCACTGTGCCTGATTGACTCTGGACTTCGAAGCTGAGTCTGTCATCGCTTAGCAAATAGTCATTTTACTCAGCAGCTGGGATTGAAGAGCCTGTTCATGCCCTTTTACTGGCTGTTAAAAAACAGAGAGCCCGTATATAGAACCCACCTAGAGACGTGCTGATGTAGGATCAGTGCCTGGCTCCATAAACCAGACTGTAATCATTAGCCGGACAGAAGTAAACCCACATCAGCTCAAACTGTCTGAGGAGCTGGTAATTATGTCTTCTGTATGTGTCATAATCATATCATAACTCTGGGTTTAACCCTTTACATCCATGTGGGGGACCACCATTCATTTCCTTAGCTCATAATTATTCAGATTAGCTTCATTAATCAACAGCAGTTACTGAATAAGTCTTATTTAACTCATTATGCTAATTAACATGAAATAAATTAATATAAAATGATAAAAAAGGTCAATGTCATAAAATAAGGAAGTAAAAAACAAAGAAAGGAAAAGGAGAGAGAAAGAAAGAAAGAGAAAGAAAGAACAGAAAGAAAGAAAGAGAAAGAAAGAACAGAAAGAAAGAAAGAGAAAGAAAGAAAAACAAAAAGAAAGAACAGAAAGAACGAAAGAGAAAGAAAGAACAGAAAGAAAGAGAAAGAAAGAAAAACAGAAAGAAAGAACAGAAAGCAAGAAACAGAAAGAACAGAAAGAAACAACAGAAAGAAAGAGAAAGAAAGAACAGAAATGTAGAGGTAGAAGGAAAAAGTAGAAAAGGAAGAAAGAAATAAAGGAAAAAAGAAGAGGATAAGAGAAAATAAAACAGGATGAAATTAACGAGAAAAGAAGGAAGAGAATGGAAGAATGTAGGAAAGAAATAATCAAAGAAAGAAAGGGAAAAGGTAGAGGAAGGAAAAAGAAAAGAAAGAAAGAAAGAGAGAAAGAAAGAGAGAAAGAAAATAAGAAAACAATAAAATGAAGAAAGGAGAAAAGAAGGAAGCAAAAGAAAGGAGGGAAGTAGAAAAGGAAAGAAAGAAAGAAAGAAAAAAAGAAAGAAAGAGCTGTGTTCACTGTAATGGTGTTCAGCTGTGTGCAGTGTGTAAATCTGTGGTAGATGAGTGATGAGTGATGAGAAGTGTAATGTGTTAGTGTGCTGTAAGTAGCGTGTCAGTGTACGGTAACTCAGTAAGTGTAATGTGTTAGTGTACTGTAAGTAGTGTGTTGGTGTACAGTAACTCAGTAAGTGTAATGCGTTAGTGTGCTGTAAGTAGCGTGTCAGTGTACGGTAACTCAGTAAGTGTAATGTGTTAGTGTGCTGTAAGTAGTGTGTTGGTGTACAGTAACTCAGTAAGTGTAATGTGTTAGTGTGCTGTAAGTAGTGTGTTGGTGTACAGTAACTCAGTAAGTGTAATGTGTTAGTGTGCTGTAAGTAGTTTGTGTTGGTGTACAGTAACTCAGTAAGTGTAATGTGTTAGTGTACTGTAAGTAGCGTGTTGGTATACAAGTAACTCAGTAAGTGTTAATGTGTTAGTGTGCCTGTAAGTAGCGTGTCGGTGTACAGTAACTCAGTAAGTGTAATGCGGTAGTGTGCTGTAAGTAGCGTGTCGCGTGATTACAGTAACTCAGTAAGTGTAATGTGTTAGTGTGCTGTTAAGTAGCGTGTCGGTGTAAACAGTAACTCAGTAAGTGTGTAATGTTGTTGGGGGGGGTGTACTGTAAGTAGCGTGTCGGTGTACAGTAACTCAGTAAGTGTAATGTGTTAGTGTACTGTAAGTAGCGTGTTGGTGTACAGTAACTCAGTAAGTGTAATGCGTTAGTGTACTGTAAGTAGCGTGTTGGTGTACAGTGACTCAGTAAGTGTAATGTGTTAGTGTGCTGTAAGTAGCGTGTTGGTGTACAGTAACTCAGTAAGTGTAATGCGTTAGTGTACTGTAAGTAGCGTGTTGGTGTACGGTAACTCAGTAAGTGTAATGTGTTAGTGTACTGTAAGTAGTGTAGGTGTTAACTGAACACTGGGGATTCAGCTGTACAGCTTCTTTCCTAACACATTCAAAAGAGTGACCCCTAATACCCCTAAGACCCCTAATGCCCTCCGTGGGGCATCCTGCTGGTGCCAGCACCATTGGCAGACAGCTGCACGATGCAGGACTACACGTACACAGACTGTTACACCAACTGTCCTTAACACCACGTCACCGTCACCAAAGACTGCAGTGGTGGCGTGCCAGACTGTCATGGAGTGACTCAGAATGGCAGCGGGTCATCTTCAGTGACGAGTCCCGCTTTAGTCTTGGTGGAGACGACCAACCAATCCGTGTGTGGAGGCACCGTTGACACGTGTCACACGTTCAAAAGGCCTGGTGTCCCTCCACCTTCACCCCTTCCGCACACTCTGCAGGAACTGTGTGAGGATGTTCAAGCTGCATGGGATGGATTATCACAGGACACCATTAGGAACCTCTACAGCTCCATACCGAGACGTCTGGCGTGTTGGGTTAGCAAACACGGCGGCCCGATGCCATACTGAGAGACAGACTTCTGTATGTGTAGCTCAATAAATATTGATCATATCAGTCTAAACTTATCATCAGTTATTGATCCTGGTCACCTTCATCACCCTTCCCAACAGCACCGCACTCCCACACCTCCTTCTGGGTGCAGCTATTCTTTTGATGATGAGTGTCCCGGACACTTTTAGACTGCTCACCCACCTAATTAAAATAACACACAGTCTTTAAAGGTTTAAGTGTTAAATGAGAGAAACTGATCTGGTACATGTACAGTATGTTCTCTAAACTGGTTGAACAGGGTGACTAAAAGGCAGCAGGGAAGACGATAGTGGCCTATGAGCCATTCATCATCATGTGGTAAGGAATCAGCCTCGTCTTGAAAGACACGTTCCCCCGGCAATGCTTGGTTTGTCGGGTCCTCAAAAAGGCCAAATGTAGCAACTGCTTAAGCATTAGCGAAATGGCTTTATATAGCTTATTAGCATGTCCTTAACAGGAAGTGTAGGACCACCCTGACGCCATATCCCTGGATTAAGAGGAATGCACTTTCGGATTTCAGGCATGACCTTTAATTGTCCATGAAAGGAGAGGCCAAACTAGAAGGCGCCAATGCATTCTAGTAGGGAGGCATGTTCAGTGTTAAACAACTCTGTAATAGCACTGCCAGCGTCACATATACGTTCCCACCTGTCCTGGATTATCGAGTACACTCAGTGTCCATTTGCCCAGCTCCACTGACCGACTAGGAGCACTCCGTAGTTCTACAGTTACAGACTGGAGTCCATCTGTTTCTCTGCATAGTGTTCCCTAATGATCAGGACCACCACAGAGCAGGTACGATGTGGGTGGTGGGTCATTCTCAGCACTGCAGTGACACTGACGTGGTGGTGGTGGTGGTGTGTTAGTGTGTGTGGTGCTGGTGTGAGTGGATCAGACACAGCAGTGCTGCTGGAGTGTTTAGACACTGTGTCCACTCACTGTCCACTCTATTAGACACTCCTACCTTGCTGGTCCACCTTGTAGATGGACAGTCAGAGACGATAGCTCATCTGCTGCTGCACAGTGCAGTGTTGGTCATCCTCTAGTCCTTCATCAGTGGTCACAGGACGCTGCCCCACAGGACGCTGGCCACAGGACGCTGGCCACAGGACGCTGGCCACAGGACACCACCCACAGGACACCACCCACAGGACACCACCCACAGGACACCACCCACAGGACGCCGCCCAGAGGGCGCTACCCACAGGACGCTGGCCACAGGACGCTGCCCACAGGACGCTGTCCACAGGACACTGCCCACAGGACGCTGCCCACAGGACGCTGCCCACAGGACGCTGCCCAGAGGACACTGCCCACAGGACGCTGCCCACAGAACGCTGTCCACAGGACGCTGCCCACAGGACACTGCCCACAGGACACTGCCCACAGGACGCTGCCCACAGGACGCTGCCCACAGGACACTGCCCATAGGACGCTGCCCACAGAACGCTGCCCACAGAACGCTGCCCACAGGATGCTGCCCACAGGACGCTGCCCACAGAACGCTGCCCACAGAACGCTGCCCACAGGACGCTGCCCACAGGACACTGCCCACAGGACACTGCCCTCAGAACACTGTAATGGCACTGAGGTGTCCAGCAGCACTGCTGTGTCTAAGCCACTCACACCAGCACCACACTGCGGTGCTGAGAATTACCCGGCACCTGGGCTCATGAGATTGCTCATAAGTCACGATACCAGTCGTTTCGGGCTGGTGCTAGGGTCCATGTGTGGTGCAGACCCCATGAGTTCAGGGACTCCAGTCATCTACAGGATACTGTTCAGGCTGGTGGTGATTCCATACGTTTCACAGCTTGACTATGTGCAGCTCTTCATGGACTTCATGTATCCCTACAGTGCTGGGATATTCCAGCAGTATAACGCACCCTGACATCGGGTCCATGTTGTCCAGAACTAGTTTGAGGAGCACTCTGGAGAGTTCTGATGAATGGTGTGACCTGCAGGTTCGGCCGACATAAGCCCAATCAAGGCATCACACCATCAGGCCTTATTTAAACTCAGTAGTTTGCATCATCCTGCCATGAGCATGCTGGCCAGCGTTCAGCCTCACCCACAAGTCTTAAACAGGTATGGGTGTTCACAAGTCGTTCCCTGAGGTCACACCACTTCACAGTCAAGTCATCTATGGCATCACTCATACCCAGCAGGCACGACATGACAGGCTGAACTGAAATCAAATTCAAACACAAATGATTTAAACACGTCATGTGGTTAAAGCAAAACAGCGACCGGTTCGCTGAGAGAGCATGGAGAGAGCAACGACTCTGTTGAGACAGTCATGTGGGGGTCCAGATGGACCACAGTCTACAAAGTTCTCCACTAAGAGGTCAGCCGAAACTTCATTGACATGTCTCACAATGTCAAACCTACCCAGTTTGATTCCTGTCTGGGTTTTTTGTTCCTTCTGGGTGCAGCTGTTTGTGCAACTGTTCGTTTGATGATGGAGCATAGGTAAACATATCCTTTATCCAAACGATAAAGTTTCTGAGTGGATAAAGTATAATGGCC
Organism: Prochilodus magdalenae; assembly: GCA_024036415.1. NCBI lineage: Eukaryota > Metazoa > Chordata > Actinopteri > Characiformes > Prochilodontidae > Prochilodus > Prochilodus magdalenae. The sequence goes on from JAMWET010003129.1 coordinate 143,331, forward strand.
CACTCTGAGAGAATATGAGATCTCCTCGAGATACTAACAAGCTAGCTGCTGCAGTCAGATAAACAGAAACAGACATGATCTGTGCTGAAGCGGAGGGCAGAGGTGCCCTTGGAGTGCCAGTGTAAGATGTAGATAGAGACTCTGTTATACTCAGAGGCATTCTGACTGCTCTGCATCGGGCCACTGTGAGTGCTCAGCTGGCCTTCATGGCACTGCATAAAGGTTATTCTACCCCCCCAAGGGAACCCTACCAGAGGGTGTTCGGTGATCAAACGTTAATGCTAATTAAACACAGTGAAGATACAGTAACTCAGTAAGTGTAATGTGTTAGTGTACTGTCAGTAGTGTGTTGGTGTACAGTAACTCAGTAACAGTGTAATGTGGTTGTGTACTGTAAGTAGTGTGTTGGTGTACAGTAACGTCAGTAAGTGTAATGTGTTAGTGTACTGTCAGTAAGTGTGTGGTGTATACAGTAAACTCGGTAAGTGTAATTGTGTTAGTGTACTGTAAGTAGTGTGTTGGTGTTACAGTAACTCGGTAAGTGTAATGTGTTAGTGTACTGTAGGTAGTGTGTTGGTGTACAGTATCTCAGTAAGTGTGTAATTGCGCGTTTAGTCTGTGTACTGTAACTCAAGTAGTGTGTTGGTCTTGTACCTTGGGTGTAACTCAGTAAGTGTAATGTGTTTATTGTACTGTCAGTAGTGTGTTTTGGTGTACAGTAAAACTCGGTAAGTGTTAATGTGCTTTAGTGTAACTGTAAGTAGTGTGTTGGTGTACAGTAACTCGGTAAGTGTAATGTGTTTAGTGTACTGTAGGTAGTGTGTGTTGGTGTAACAGTATCTCAGCTTAAGTGTAATGCGTTAGTGTACTGTAAGTAGTGTGTTGGTGTACAGTAACTCAGTAAGTGTAATGCGTTAGGTGTGTACTGTAAGTAGTGTGTGTGTTGGTGTAACGGTAACTCAGTAAGTGTAATGCTGTAGTGTGCTGTAAGTAGCGTGTTGGTGTACGGTAACTCAGTAAGTGTAATGTGTTAGTGTACTGTAAGTAGTGTGTGTTGGTGTACAGTAACTCGGTAAGTTAATGTAATGCGTTAGTGTGCTGTAAGTACTGTGTGGGTGTGCAGTAACTCGGTATAAGTGTGTAATGCGTTAGTGTGCTGTAAGTAGTGTGTCGGTGTACAGTAACTCGGTAAGTGTAATGCGACTTAGTGTGCTGTAAGTAGTTGTGTCGGTGTACAGTAACTCGGTAAGTGTAATGCGTTTTAGTGTGCTGTAAGTAGTGTGTTGGTGTACAGTAACTCGGTAAGTGTAAGTTGTGTTAGTGTGCTGTAAGTAGTGTGTGGTCGGTGTACAGTAACTCAGTAAGTGTAATGCGTTAGTGTACTGTAAGTAGAGTGTCGGTGTACAGTAACTCAGTAAAGTGTAATGTGTTAGTGTGTGCTGTAAGTAGTGTGTTGGTGTACAGTACAACTCATAAAGTGTAATGCGTTAGTGTGCTGTAAGTAGTGTGTTGGTGTACAGTAAAACTCAGTAAGTGTAATGCGTTAGTGTGCTGTAAGTAGCGTGTTGGTGTACAGTAACTCAGTAAGTGTAATGTGTTTAGTGTACTGTAAGTAGTGTGTTGGTGTAACAGTAACTCAGTAAGTGTAATGCGTTAGTGTGCTGTAAGTAGTGTGTTGGTGTACAGTAAACTCAGTAAGTGTGTAATGCGTTAGTGTGCTGTATAAGTAGTGTGTTTGGTGTACAGTAACTCAGTAAGTGTAATGCGTTAGTGTGCTGTAAGTAGTGTGTGTTGGTGTACAGTAACTCAGTAAGTGTATGTGTTAGTGTGCTGTAAGTAGTGCTGTTGGTGTACAAAGTTAACTCAGTAAGTGTAATGTGTTAGTGTGCTGTAAGTAGTGTGTTGGTGTACAGTAACTCAGTAAGTGTAATGTGTTAGTGTGCTGTAAGTAGCGTGTTGGTGCACAGTAACTCAGTAAGTGTAATGTGTTAGTGTGCTGTAAGTAGTGTGTTGGTGTACAGTAACTCGCTGCCATTGTGATTTATCCTTGGATTCTTGGGTGACACTGACATGGTGTTAAGGTAACGGTGTCCGTGCACGTAGTCCTGCGTCGTGCAGCCGTCTACAACAGGTGCTGGCACTAACAGGATGACTCATGGAGGCATCACTGCTCGCCGAATGTCTCCAATTGTGGCTGTTGGGTCAGTCAGGTCACTGATAAGGCCCGTCCTTTCTTACATCACATACACAGTTTCATTCCTATCACTTGATTCCCTCTGGGTGCAACTACTTTTTTGATGATGGGTGTATCAGTGTCCATGAATTTGACCAAACCCCCAACACTTTTTCAGGATTGTCCTAGTTTCCAGGCTGTGTTGGATCCTGACACTAGGAAAGTCCACCGTCTACTGCATTGAAATCAAACCAAGGATGGCAAAGAGCACAGTTGTGGATGTTTATCTGGTGTAAAGAACCTGGTTCTGGTTTCCCTCTGCTTTGTTTCATAGGTTGGGTACCCCATCACTGAGCCAAGCAGCTTTTTGTGAAACATCACCATCCTCACTCGTTCTGACATGGGGGGTCTCCTCACTCATTCAATCACTCACTCACGCACTCATTCGCCCGACTGGGCCACCACACCCCACCAGCTCCATAAGGAATGGGGCTGTAACCGAGTCGAGGGACAGATGGGCTCTATTTATAGGTGCTTCTGGAGAGGTGTGAAGTTTCTTGGGATCTCTCGGAGAGAGGCCACAGCTCCTTAAGGGGGCTGGTCCATTGCCACGAGGCCTGCCGCTTAAAGCTCCTTTCACAGCATCGGCCCTGATTATAAAGGGTAAGGCTAAACAAAGCAGCCCTCTCGAGCCACCTTGGGACCCTGCCCTTCGCATCCCTGCAAGGGTCCCCAAGCAACTTGATCTGCATCTCCTAAGAAGAATGACCATTATAGTCTTATGGAGTGGATGAAGTCACCCAAGCACTATAATGCTATTTATGAGCGTGTGTGTTTCCAGGCCTTCCTTTCCCTTGGTGGCCATGAGCAATTTTCGATGACGCCTTTAATAATCCATATTAATCCATATACTGTCTATTTTAATAGCAATAACAGAAGATCTTTGAGGACTCTATTTTGCCCGACCCACAGTGAGCTCACCCGCCATGTTTTGGACACATGCATGTTTCTTTATTTGAAAATGACTGTAAGACGGACTGGAACATCTGCGGAATGTTCTAGAGCTCTGCTGCCTTTTTTCCTTGTTGCCATGTAAATAAACCAGCTCAGTGTTGCCACCATGTGTTCATCACCAGTATAACAGCACATTAAATGAGCTGCCAGTCTTCGGATCTCATGGCACAGATCAGTGGTTCCCAACCCTGGGCCTGGAGGACCTGTGCCCTGCCAAAGAACGCTCTCACTTTAACTCTGGAAAGGTTTGGTAATTTGTATATCAGTTGGATCAAGTGTGTAGGGAGCAGAGCAAACACAACAATGCGCTGGGCATGGGGTCCTCTGAGATCTAAAGGTGGGCATCAAATGTGGCTCAAAAAAGACCTCTAAAATATCCGGAGTTGTTGTTTTTAGACATTAAGCTAACTTAATACTGTCACATAAGCTGTCTTTAGGCCTAATGGGTTTTATTCGCCAGCTTCTTGCTTCAATTTTCCTGTACCACCTTAAATGGTGTGCATTTCCATTATGGCACTGGCATTCAGCTTCTTATTTACCATGCTCCACCTGTTCTTGTTCAAATTATGTCGGATCCACCTTAAATGGCATAGCATTTCCATTATGGAGCTGGCATTCGGTGACTTATACACCAACTTCTTGTTCAAATTATGTCTGTTCCACCTTAAATGGTACAACATTTACATTCTGGAGTTGGTATTCACTTTTTTATTCACCATCCTCTTGTTTGAATTTTCCTGTTCCACCTTAAATGGTGTGCATTTCCATTATGGCGCTGGCATTCAGCTTCTTATTTACCATCCTCCACCTGTTCTTGTTCAAATTATGTCTGTTCCACCTTAAATGGTGCAGCATTTCCATTATGGAGCTGGCATTCGGCGACTTATACATTAACTTCTTGTTCAAATTATGTCTGTTCCACCTTAAATGGTACAACATTTACATTCTGGAGCTGGCTTTCAGCTTCTTATTCACCAGCTTCTTGTCTGAATTTTCCTGTTCCACCTTAAATGGCATAGCATTTACATTCTGGAGTTGATATTCAGGTTTTTATTCACCATCCTCTTGTTTGAATTTTCCTGTTCCACCTTAAATTATGTGCATTTCCATTATGGTGCTGGCATTCAGCTTCTTATTTACCATCCTCCACCTGTTCTTGTTCAAATTATGTCGGATCCACCTTAAATGGTGCAGCTTTTACATTCTAGAGCTGGTATTTGGCTTCTCATTCACCAGCTTCTTGTTTGAATTGTCCTGTTCCACCTTAAATGGTGCAGTATTTACATCCTGGAGCTGGCATTCAGCTTCTTATACACCATCCTCCCCCTGTTCTTGTTCTAATTTTGTCTGTTCCACCTTAAATAGTGCAGCATTTACATTCTGAAGCTGGCATTCAGAGTCCCATCTGGCAGTTACTTATCTTGTTGGAACTTTCTTGTACCACCTTAAATGGTATAATAGCAGCAGCTGTTATAAAGCCTCAGGCGCAAAATGTAAATATTGCACCATTTAAGGTGGAACAGGAAAATTCAAACAAGAAGCTAATGAATACGAAACTGAATGCCAGCTTCAGAATGTATGTCAATGCTGCACCAGTTGTCTGTCAGCCCCACCTCTGGAAATTTACATACTGCTCCTTTAAATGACATCAGCTAGTTCCTTTAAGTGCACCTTAACAAATACGGACTGTCGGCAATATCTGGCACCAAGACGATGCCTGAGGCAAGTCCTCTCTGAGTTTGTGTGAACACGATCCTGACCCCATTCTCCTCCAGTCCTCTTTCACCTCCAGGCCTCTTTCACCTCCAGTCCTCTTTCACCTCCAGGCCTCTTTCACCTCCAGGCCTCTTTCACCTTTCACTCTTGTGTGCTGCAGACAAGGAAAGTGGCTTAGGAGGTCTTAGAAATGTGACCAAGATGGCCTTGGCTATTTTCAGCCCCCTTGTATATATGGCCTGAGATGTCTGAAAACAGCAGGTGGGACACAGGCCAGCTAGGGCGCCCTCCAGAAGCGAAACAAACCCTGTCTGTTGTGATGCCAAATCCCAGCGGTGGTATTCAGCTAAGAGCCATAATGGAAAGCTATGCATTCATGGGTTATCCAATCACTGGGCAATTTTCCATCTTGGGCCAGCGTGGATCTGAGTCATTTCGAAGAGTTGCCGGGTCTAAAAATAGAAATGAAGCCAATCGGCAAGACATGGCAGAGCACTGTGCGGCTCTGGTGCTTTCTCTCTCTTTGGATTAGAGACTGGGGCAGGGCCAGTACCGGGGGCTGAAGGCTTTTGTAGAGCAACATGAGACACATGCCCCATTAAACGTAATGTGATGTAGCCATAGAGCCTCTATGACCATCTCATGGCCAGCCTTATACAGTGCAGATCAGGCCTCGACTGTATGGCAACAATGTGGGCTTAATTCAAAAAAGCAGGACCGGGGGTCCGTCCGGTGTCGCGGCCTGTGAATGCTAATTCATTGCTGTGATGGGAAACTTATTAGAACATTGAATGCACATATCATTTCATGATCACAGGAAGCAGATTGCGATGCACATGATGGGGGGGGTCAAGGGGCAGTCGTGGGCTGGAGGTTAGGGAACCGGCCTTGTGACCGGAGGGTCGCCGGTTCGATTTCCTGACCTGACAGTAATGACTGAGGTGCTCTTGAGCAAGGCACCTAACCCCTAACTGCTCCCCGGGTGCCGTGGATAGGGCTGCCCACCGCTCCCGGTAAGTGTGCTCACTGCCCCCTAGTGTGTGTGTTCACTAGTGAGTGTGTATGTGGGTGTTTCACTTCATGGATGGGTTAAATGCGGAAGACAAAATCACAACTGGCACAAAATGGTGTCTCAGCTGTATCTTAATGATGGCTGTTGAGTGCGGGGTTCTTTGGGAAAGTGCTGACAGACGTTTCATAGACGTCACACTAGATTTCTCCACATAGTCCACCGTTGTGGTTGTAGTAAATGTTGGTGGAGTCTGCTCCATAGCAGTTTAAGATTTTGGAATGTTCTCGTCCTCGTTTGGAAATGCAGGATGTGTATTTAAAGGAGGAACAACAGTGTTGGAGGTTCACCGTATGTCAGTTCTGTGTTCCTAACTCTCCTTATTTATGCACCTTCAAAGCATCAATGTTGGCGTAAGGCTCAGTGGATTACGCCACTACGCGCCCCAAGGGGGGGGACGGGTATCAATTCCCAAGCTGGGTGACTATGCTGTGCTACAGCAGTAAGAGTCCTTGGGCAAGACTCCTAACACTACACTGGACTACCTGTAATACGAATAACCTTGTAAGTCGCTCTGGCTAAGAGCGTCAGCTAAATGCCGTAAATGTAAATATAAGGCTAAAGTGGATTGTCTAAGAACATCAGTTGCTATGGTTCAGGTTTATTTGTCATTTGCACAACATGTCAGGACATTTATGCATTGAAATGCTTGTGGTGAGTCTCAGGTAGACACTCTACAGCAGGAAATCGCTAAATAC